>JADLZK010004126.1:0-30165 GCA_015847255.1 Hyparrhenia diplandra | reverse complement strand
TTATCACTCTAGTGTGTTAACAAGGCTTACCCGTCCCTGGGTCCTTCTACTAGCGCGCCCCGAAGGAACGACTATCAATCCCGCAACCCAACATCAACCAAGTCTAACTCGGGTAGAACTCATCATAACATTCTAGCTCTTGGTCTAAACATGTATGCATGAAAGATTAAGCACAATGTTCTATATGACAAGATCATGATATAGAAACTATATACTAGTTCATCAATCAAGATTATATCAAAAGAACTTTGCTCTAATTCAAGAACATGACTATATTGATAAAATGAGAGCAATAACAAAATGGAACTCTTGATATTATTCATACCGAAGGATACAAGATGCCCAAGCTCTCCAAGATAGCTCATTGCCTTTCTCCTTTATTCTACTACTACTAGCCTACAAAGAAGAAGAAGAAGTAGAGTGGTCGTCTTGTGTGGTGTGTGTTGAGTGAGGGAGAGAGGGACCTATTTATACACATGAGAGAGGTGGCCAAATGACCCTAATGCCCCTAAACCGACCTAATGGACATGTCCAGTGCATGCAGTGAACCGGCCATCACACCCCGAACCGCCTCGATTCGAGATTGAATGGACCGCCTCGCCGGCTGGGCTCGAACAGCCCCTGGGAGGGTGCGGGAGGCGCACCTTGGGGTCTTGCGCATACCCCTTTGGGCTTGGCCCGGCCCATGCTTTGGCAGGCCGGTGTTGTTCGTCCTGAAAAGTTGTGTCATGGGCTTGGCTCGGTCCATCTTGTCAGTTTTGGTCCATTTCCACCCTGGGCTTGATGTTCCTTGAGAATGCGCTTTCCAGATGGCGTACTTTTTGGACGTATTTCCACCGTATTTATTATAAATACTACAAAATACATTTTGAACACTACAAGTGGAAATATGTTAGTAATAAATGTATATGAGTATAAAAAGGTATAGTTTCACTCCCTTTATGGTAGTAAGTTGACGGGAAAAATATGTCGTTAGTGACCGTCAACAAACTCCCCCAAGCTTACCCTTTGCGCATCCTCGAGCAAAAGATAAGTACTTGGTTGTTGATCAGGAGTTGCTACTATGCCGATTACATTTCACAAGTACCAGGTTTATAATAAGATTTTTTACTATAGTTTGAATAAAATGGCACATCTTTTCTCACCCTTTATTTCCTTTCATCGTAGGGGGGCTTTTTAGCCATCTCAGAGCCTTGGGTGGTTGCCAGATAGAACAGTTATAATAGAAGTACTACTCATTCATTCTTTTGATCAACCTTCTCATCCGGGATTTATTAAAATTATATTTGGTTTTCGAGAAAGTATGGGCTTATTACTATATATATATATATATATATATATATATATATATATTTTTGGGAGGTGGGCTCTGCTCGCCCTAGACTTTTGTCTTTTATTTCCTCTCTTTCTTTTCTCTCTTTTTTTTTTTTTTTTTTGGAGATGTGGGCTCTACTCGCCCCTCGGACACGTGTCCATTTTTCATCTTTTTTTTTTTTTTTTTAGCATAGCCCATATCTTTTCTCTTTTCTTCAAATTAGATTCCCGGATGTCAAGTTTCTCTTTTGAACGAAATCATAGTAAATCTATTTGTACCATATCATACTTGGCAACAACTTAGACTGGATAGAGCTTATGCAACCCACATGAATCGAGGTTTTTTCAGATGAGTTTTTAGACTTAGCCACTAAACCCAAACTTTTAGAGAAATTCAAATTATAATCTAGGCAATGTGCAAAACATAAGATAGAGCAACTATTCATCATTTCAACAAGGGACTAAGACTAAACATTTTCATAGCTCATACGTATGGAGTGGAATAAATCTCCTCTCTCTTTTCTCTTCTTCCCTCTTTTTTATTCTCATATCTCATCATTCTTATAAGATAAGAAATTAAATAAATGGAATGTGAGATACGAGTTACCTTTTGCCGAGTCCTCCCCAAGCTAGCTTCTTGACTTACCTTAGGTTAGAATGTTGCTAGCCTGTGCACGCCATGATTTGATCTTTGATTAACATCTTCTCGCTTAGCGTGCTCGAGACTCCCCCAAAGCTTTGTCTTGTGATGATCTTGGAAGAACAGACAAACATACTGGGGTTTGAAAGGTTTATTATTTATTTTCATTTTTTTGGTTCACCCGACAAGATCTGTTCTCCATTGTCATCTCTAGGACACCCTCTTGAATTTGATAATTTCCCCGCAGGGGTTAGTCCATATGGTCGACCAAATTCTACACTAGTAGTTTTGTTTCAATAATCAAACTCGACTCCATGTCTAATCTGATTAAGGTGACTTTTTTGACCTAAGCACCATGCTCAATTCAAAAAGTCTATGGAAGTAGGATCATCAGCTAAATGATCACGACTTCCAAACCGCAACATACCGGCATAGAAAATGGAAGCAAGAATTGAAAACAAGATTCATCCAAAGGAGGTGAAGACTTTGAGAGGTGAACATTTTTTTTTTGCATGGTAACGCACAAGGATGGGAGTGAAAGGTTCACATTACCATGTTTTGGTCCTCCCCCAAGCTAGCTCAATGCCCATCCGATCGGGGTTGTACCCCCGTGCTTTTGGCCTTTTCCTGCATGGTTAGTATATGGTAGATTCGCGAGTGGACTTACCATCCTTCGCGATTACCAAATTTTGAAACATATGCGTGAAGGAGCAAAAAGAGCAACTTGTGTTGTTTTATTTTTTTATTATTTTTTTTCAATTTTTTTTTTATTTGAGAATTTTATTATCGGGGAGGACAAAAAAACTTCACCAAACTTTTTATACTCAAACAAGGCTAAAATAAAGTCGCAATGCGTTTCTAGCCTTGACTTATCTCCATCATGAAATAATTCAAATGTTTATGACGTCGCCTCTGGGTTCATTAATCAAATTTCAACACCATATCAAAATTTGATTAAAGAAGGTCTTTTTAACCCAAGCACCATGCTTGATTTAAAAGACCAATGGATGTATCACACTCTAGAATGAAAATACATCCAAACCCAAGGCGTATTTCATAAACAAAGAAAGCATGGATTTTTATATGGAGATAAGTATGAGTAAAAAATGATTGGTGATCGATTACCTTTGCATACCCGAGTGTGTGTGTACCAACCGCGCATGAAGGCAAGAATGTTCAAACTCTTGCGGTGGTAGCTTGATGATCCATCTCAAAGGGCCACAAGGCTCAGGTGATACAATACGATAGTGTATATGGACCATGGGCCTTAGTAGTCACAAAAGGTGTAAAGGAGGATGTTCCTCCTTTCCTTTACCACTTTTTTTTAACCCTTTTTCTTTTCTTTTTTTTTTTTTAGGACCTTTTGCATTGAAGTTTACTTGACCAGCCAGCCTTGAGGATAGAGTTCGACTGTTGCCGCGTCGGTGGCATGATGATCTTGGTTTGGTTATGACTTCCTGGCTGAGCAGGGAGGCATACCAAACTCACTCAGTGGGCGACAAGACTTAGTCACACACAAAGAATGTGCATGATTCATAAGCCTTGGTGCTTGCAACAAAGGCCTTGGGAGAGAAAGATCCTTCTTGCTTATATGGAAGCAATGCCGGGTGGAGTCGTGCCTTCATTGTTTATTTTGACCATGTGGTCCCAACCTGCTCCTCTCTCCTTTTTATTATATTTTGTTTTTTTTTTTTTTTTTAACAACCATTTTTGTTTTTTTATAACACTTCTCTTTTTTTCTATATATATATCTCTCTCTTTTTTTTTTTTTCAACTCTTTTTTTTTTTTCTTTTCCTTTTATAGCAAGGGGAGGCTAATCTCTTATTCATCTCTCTTTTTTTTTCTTTTTTTTCACTTCTCTTTTTTTATGATCCGCTTATACGTGGAACTTGATATTATCACCGTCGTCCTCTCACACTTGGACTTTCGTGAAAAGTCAAGTGTGCAAGGTCGTGGTCTCCTTTTGAGTGCGTTCCTCCGCCCAAGAGCATCAAAGTTTTCTTATTGATCGATGTAGCCCCCATGTTTTCAGCGTCGCGTGCCCCTTTGTTCTTCTTAGTCTCCACCTCCGAAATGGTTAGCGACAAGAATACCCTAAGGTGCATACTAACTTGATAACATGTCCTCGCTTTTTTATTTATAAGATTTTTTTAGATAAACCTAAGATGAACAATGGTCACTACACATGCATATCATAATGAACATGTCCTATTAGATCATTCCTTTAACCAACGCCTTCCCGAAGAATCCATAGCCGTAGTCGCTTTGTTGACATTTCTTAACGCAATCACCAAAAAAGGCAATCACGCTTTAGAAATGTTCTGGGTATTCTCGCAACGCTTACGTAACAAGTCCGCAAGCGCACGGAAATACCGTTGTAGCATTTCACCCGAAAGTATTCAGGGTATCGTTATTTATATTTTCCCAAAGGAAGGCATGGTGTAAAAGTCTCTAATTCGGACATGGTCAAGATAACACGAATGTATAATAGACCAATGCTCATAATAGGGGTAAAATAGGATAGGTAATAGGATAACTTGACACACACACTCAAGCCAAACTCAAGGATAAAGGTAAAAGAATGAATAAAAGAATAAGTCTAATATGGAGCAGGCATATCTTAGATAGTCATGTCAAGATAGCAAATGCACACATGTTTTATTGTTAGAGATTCTAAGTCAAGATAGCCAAGGTCTCTCGCGAATCACTTCGCACACCAAGAATCGCCCAAACCGATGGAGACCGGCAATTGCACCGCGCCACACCCCCGAACGTGGGGGATTACAAGGGACGGACAAGGTTGTCACAACCCAAAGCCTACCCCCTCAACCGTGGGGTGCGCCACAAAAGATAGGCAACCCCTAGTATAGACACCACGCCTACACTAGTGATTATCACTCTAGTGTGTTAACAAGGCTTACCCGCCCCTGGGGTCCTTCTACTAGAGCGCCGCCCGAAGGAACGACTATCAATCCCGCAAACCCAACATCAACCAAGTCTAACTCGATAGAACTCATCATAACATTCTAGCTCTTGGTCTAAACATGTATGCATGAAAGATTAAGCACAATGTTCTATATGACAAGATCATGATATAGAAACTATATACTAGTTCATCAATCAAGATTATATCAAAAGAACTTTGCTCTAATTCAAGAACATGACTATATTGATAAAATGAGAGCAAGAACAAAATGGAACTCTTGATATTATTCATACCGAAAAGATACAAGATGCCCAAGCTCTCCAAGATAGCTCATTGCCTTTCTCCTTTATTCTCGCTACTACTAACCTACAAAGAAGAAGAAGTAGAGTGGCTGTCTTGTGTGGTGTGTGTTGAGTGAGGGAGAGAGGGGACCTATTTATACACATGAGAGAGGTGGCCAAATGACCCTAATGCCCCTAAACCGACCTAATGGACACGCCCAGTGCGCGAACCGCCATCACACCCCGAACCGCCTCGATTCAGCATTGAATGGACCGCCGCCGTCAAGCCGGGCTCGAACCCACCCCCGTGAGGGTGCGGGCGCACCCCTTTGGGCTCAGCCGCCCAAAGCTTTGGCCGGCTTGTTCGCCTTGAAAAGTTGTGTCATGGGCTTAGCTCGGTCCATCTTGTCGCTTTTGGTCCATTGCCACCCTGGGCTTGATGTTCCTTGAGAATGCGCTTTCCAGGATGGCGTACTTTGGACGTATTTTCACCTGTATTTATTATAAATATTACAAAATACATTTTGAACACTACAAGTGGAAATATGTTAGTAATAAATGTATATGAGTATAAAAAAGGTAAAAAACCAGGAATCAAGTATCTCTAGGAATATGATAAACAAGAGCTCAACTTTCCATGTATTCTTTATCCTTCAACGCCTAGACTCGTATTAAGCATGTGCTTCCCACGGTGTAGGATTTTTGAGCAAATTAAGCATTTAAAGCTTCAGAGAATCTAAGTCCGAATTGTAAGTACTTTAAAAGAGGAATTCATGGCGGAGCAACTATTCATCATTTCCATAAGGATCATCTTCAACATTAATTTTATTCTAGCAAGCATAAGCATACTATCTATTTATTTATTTATAGCAAACATAAAGATCAAACTATATATATAACTTAAACTTTTATTTAGTTTTCTATAGTTATGCATCTTTTTATATCTTTTTTAACAAACATACCAAACTAATAGTAAATAAGGTAAAGGATAAGAGTACTTACCGGATAATGGGGGTTGCACTCCCCAAAATTTGAATCTTGACGCCTTTTAGAGATGTAGACGTGAGGTAGACGTGGTGGTGTGGTAGGTTCATGCTAAACCGTGCACACCGATGATTCTTTCCTCGTGAGATATTAGTGGACGTATATACCCGAAGGATTGCAACTATTTGAAGAACATGTTGTTGTCCAAAGGTTGATATAAACTCATCTATGCTAACAAAAAGATGGTCCTTTGATTACTTTAGCACATATATTGTTTATCATGGTTTTTTTTTTTTTAATAAATTATGTTCTTAGCTGCACTCTAGCATGGATCAAGGCAAATGTAACTTTTAGCAAAAGACAAAATAAATGATGTGATACTTACGGATCTTTCTTCTATGAGGAACGATCCGGGTCTTCCTTCTCAAGCAAGCAGAAGTTGTTGGAGTTCATCATACGCCTTGCCTCACCTCTATTGTGAGTTCATCTCTTGACTTACCCGCATTGAATATGATAGTTTTCTCGCAAGGGTTAGTCAAAATAATCGCTATCTACTAGAGCATACTTGGTTCAAAAATCAACCTAGACACCACGTCTAATTTGATTTAGGAAAGCAATTTAACTAGCATTAAAAAGCCTTTGAAAGCACGATCAACACTCCTAAACTAGGCACCATGCTTCATTTAAGAGATGTATGAAAAATACTTCAAACTAGAGCACACTATAGCGCATAACGGTGGCATGAAAGCATCATAGAGATTTACTTAAATAGAGATGAAAGAGCATGATCATGGCGAGAATAATATTTATTATTATTTTTTTTTTTTATATGCAATCGACATGATTGGGTGATTGCAAGGAGTTAAACATGCAATGGATTTACTATGAGAAAACATAAACTAGGTGGAGTAGAATGCATGAATTATTTAAGGAAACATGCAATGGAATGCAACAATTGAAAAGATAACTACTCATAAATTAAAGTTCATGAGCAAGACTTTCTCACCTTTGATCATACTTACCTTCGCTCACAAGATGGAGTTTATGAGTTGTGCAGCCTCTACGTTAGCCACTTGAGATGTGATTTGAATTCTTGTGACGGTGACCTTTTCTTCAATCTATACTTAGTTAGAATAATATATATATATATAAATGTACCTAAGAGATGGCAGGGGCTCCAGTGTTGATGGATCTTGATGTTCAAACACCCCGTTTCTCCTTGTGGAAGCTTCTTAAAAGGTCACGACGGCATCAAATGTCCCGGCTATTCCACACTCAACGTAACAAGGGTAATCCTACTAAAGCTAGTTAATACACTAAATTAGCGTATATCAAGATCATTATCGTAATCTTTACGCCAATTGCTTCCCAAGAACGGCGCCAAAAGCTTGTTGGTATTTATTAAGTGCAAAAGAATATAAAGAGGTTCATAAGCGCCTACGTAATAAAAATACCATTGTAGCTTTTACCCGGAGTATTCCGTAGTATCGTTATTTATATTTTCCACAGGGAAGCAAGGGTAAAGACTATGATAAATCAAAATCATGTATCTACTAACTTAATATACCAACTAATACTAAAGTGAGGGGGTAAATAATGTATATGATATGAATGATAATTAATAGCACTTAACCAGAGAATATTATAATATAGAGTAGATAACTAGGTCGAGAGGACAACGGGAGAGATCTAGGTTCCCCGAATACTTCTCTAGTACTTTGGTTCTATGATAACAATTATTCTAATACACTTTGGAGCAGCGGTACCGTCCCCGATCCTCGAAAAAAAAGACTGGAAAGGGTGATCGGGGAAAGGCCGCCAAAAGCTCTACGAAACACCAACCCGAACGTGGTGGATTACAAAAGACCGACAGTGGCTGTCACCCCCAGGGCTACCACAACTAACCGTGGATTGGGCGAACCTCGGGTAACCTATAGCCTAGACACCACGCCTACACTATAAATTACTACTCTAGCTACCTAGCATAACTAGAGCCCTCAATACGAGCGGAGATCCCATGCAATAGTATAATAACTATATCAATAACAGAAAGGCATAAAAGTACTAGAAAAGATAGATCTAATTATGGCATAAAGTCTAATAGAGTTGAGATACAAAGATATACCGAACACCGAAGACTTCTCCGTAACCGAACGCTAGCCTCCGCTCTCCCTAACTCTCTACTAGATCTATTCTATTACATTGTAGCCGCTCTAATCTAATCCTCCAGTGCGTGCCTCCATCCGATGAAATTGATCTTGATGTATGAGATGATTTGAGATCGAGGGGTCTAGGGTCTATATATATGGGTCTTCTTCGTCCCTTCAAACCGGCGCCAGTAATGTGGTACTAATCTGGGTGTTGGATCTTGATCCATCTCGTGCTTCTACCGACGCCCTCGGATCAAACCGCCATTAAACAACCGGTTTAGATTGCGTCTTAGAGGCGGTGGAGGAAGGTTCCGAGACCGGGCTGCGCGGGCCGTTAGCGGCCGATCGCCCCATTATTGGGCCGATCGCCTAGGGAGTCCCCCCCCTCGGGTCCCGCTCGTGTGTCGGGCTTCGGAGTCTTCTAGATGATGGTTTCTTGGGTGCTAAGTCTCGATCACGCCGGGATTAGTCCGAAGCCTTCTAGGGTCTTTCTCGGAGTTGGATTGCGTTACGTCGCGTAGTCGTATGGCTCGCGAATTCAGTGTTTTCCCTGTTTAGTCCCCTCGCAATTCACAACTTTACCAAAACTGGTGGAAATATGTTAGTGACACCCTATTCTAGGTTGTTATTATAATTTATACCCCTTTCTCATGTTTATTTGATTAATAAATTTATAATGATAACAAAAAGTCAACGGTGGATGTTCTCGCCCCGGCCCTTTGTAATCCCTCATCGTCGCATGTAATGTAGGAGTTCGTAAATGCTTCCCATTGGGCCGGATGGTACCGAGGAGTCTCCCCTGTTATCCTAGACATAACCATGCTTCTATTGTGTTAGCATATGATCCTAACTATTCATTTTATGACCATGACTAGAATACATTAGAACACTCCATAGGTTATTCGCTTATTCTTTATCTATTTTCTTTGTCCTTCCAAGGTGGATTCCAATGTGTGTGTCACACTATCTATAAAACCGTATTGCTTACCCCCGTTATGATCAAGTTGGACTTAGCGTGCACACATTCCATCATCCGCATGCCATGCTAGCTTCTTATATACAAGCCTTCCTTTGGGAAAATATAAATAACGATACCTCGAATACTTCCCGGTGAAATGCTACAATGATAGATCCGCGGCGCTTGCGGATGAAATATCAACCGGCAAGATCTATCACCGTTGATTGAAAGTGCGTTATCACCGACATGGTGGTTCCACTTAGTGATATCGACAAAGACACTTCCTCGGCGCCATTATTAGGGATGGGTTCTAAACCTCGTTTCTAGTGATTGCGCTTAAGAAACGCCAACAAATAAGTCGCAGCCTATATGTTGGGCCATTTGGCGCTTGTTGAAACGATATTATCCTTAACAAAATGAAAGTTTTCTTTGTTGTTTAAGGTTATTTTCGAGAGGAGCCTATTGGCTAAAATCGAGCCCTGCCCGTTGCGGCGTGATGAACAAGACAAGAACACACTCTCGCCAATTAGCGTAAAAACTAGAAGTGATTACTTTGGAGTTTCCCAATAGAGGGTGGAAGCACATTTATCATTTGCTTTAGTTCTCTTTATCTATTTTAGAGATTTGTTTTGCTCTACCTTTTTATCCACTAGTTGTAATAATTGATGTGTACATCCTCTGATCTGGCCGGATGTTTTTCTCATCCATTTTCTAAAAAAAAAAAGCTTCATCGCTGAATGTATTTGAAGATTTCAGTCACACCGAAATTAGCAAGGCCCTAATATTATACAGTTCAATTCTGTAATAGGAAGTCTATGAGGACTACACAATCCACGAGCCACGGATCACAAAAATTGCACTCTCTCCATTCCAAATTGTAAGTTGCTTTGACTTTTTGGTTCGTCCATTTTGCTATGTATCAAAGCATATTATTGTATCTAGATACATAGCTAAATGGATGTACTAAAAAAGTCAAAGCGACTTACAAACCGCTTTAAGGGACAAGTAGTTCAGAATAGAAGAATATAAACAAACCGTAGTTTAGCAACAGTTCGTTTAGTAGGAAAAAATTTTTGTAAGACAAGATAATAGTAGTACTCAACACGCTAGCCGGTGTTCTTGAGCTTGTATATTCATCTATGAAGAAAATAAGCAGAATTATCGCCTTTCCTCACTAGGAAAAACTGGAAAGGAAGCCGTAAATGTGTTGGTTGTAATATGAATGAGACCATCCAACACCTTCTTCTAGATTGTCCGTATTCGAAAACGGTATGGAGGATCATCTTTTATGCTACTGGCCTAAACTAGCCTAGATCTATAAGCCATATGTTTAGTACATGGCTTACTAATCAGAATAAAAGGATTGGGAACTTGATTTGGGTTGGCGTCACAGCTGTTGGTATTTGTTATGCCCACAGAAATATTTAAGATTTGTATAATCCGTAAGCGCACGGATACCGGTGAGCACTTCACCCAGGAGGAGGGTTTTAAATATCGTATCCCCAAGGAGAATGGTGTGAGGGTAACAGAGCTAATAACTAAACCCTAGAGGTATGACAAGAAGGACGGAGAGGATAAAGAGTTAAAGGAGATTTCTATGGTTGTCTAAATCCTATCCTTGTAAGCTATGTTGATATTGTCTTATGGGGACATGATTCATGGGATAGACAATTGCAAATAATGTCAACCCCAAGCCAAGGATCCTACCAAGGCCTATCCAAATGGGAGGTGGAATACCTGAAGAGTTAACACAGCTATAAGTCACCTACGTTAGTTACCACACCCGTAAGGTAGGGTGCATCCACAAGTAACCTTGGTCTAAGCACCACGCTTACACCTACAGCTACTCCTCTAATCTATAGGGTCCTACTGATTAAAGTACTCAAACAAGAGTTGCGAACCTTAAGAACAATAAGAACAATGTTACTTACTCAAATAAGAAGTTGCTCACATGAAGTCTCGAGACCAAGCTCCAATGGAACTTGATCCCGGCGAACAAGATGTAGAGCGCCACCGACATGCCCAAAGTGCTTCCTCTAGCAGCTCATCCCTTCACCCATGCTCTAGATCTCTAAAACAAGACTAGCTCTAATTGCTCTTGTGGGAACCATTAATCTAGATCTCTCAACTTGACTCTAGGGCTTCTAGTTCTACATGGTGTTCAAGTTCTAGTTCTAGAACTAGAGAGGAGAGGTTAGGGTCTCAGCCTGTCGAATGGTGAGTTGAATGAATTAGGGTTTCACCTTGGGGGCAGGGGGTCTCCTTATATAGCCCCGAGGTAGAGTAGGGGTCAAGCAAGCCTCTCTGTAGTCGTAGGATCAAACTCGACCTTGATAGATGGATGAGATTGATCCTCATAGGCTGCTACAACCGACCTCGTAAGATGGTCAATGACAAGTGGGCCTAGGGGGCGGCCGCCTCGATGGTGGCGCGGCCGCCCTCGCTCTATGCCGTGGGTCCCACCTTCCGTGCCTGATCCTCTAGTGTCTTCTAGAGTCTTCTTACTTGGGTTTCAAGTTAAGTTACTTCACGGCCAATTCTCCTCATCGTATGGGGTGCAAACTCGGGCTTTTACCTACTTTTATCCATTTTAGTCCCCTCGAAAATATATAAATCACCAAAACTCGTGGAATTATGTCAAGAAAAGCCCCTATATTATGTTGATATTCATTTTAAGCCCTTATTTCAGTTTTAAAAGCCTCTATATTTTATGCTATAACAAGTGTCAACAAGCTCCCCCAAGCTTACCCTTTGCTAGTCCCTAGCAAAGCCAAACTTAGCAATGGATCAGGAGTTGCTACAACACTTTCACGCCTCAAAAAGTACACATGCTTTCAAACAAAATTTCTCCGGATAAGAATAAACTTTTCCAACCTTCAACTTACCCATATTACCTTTAACCATGGAGCTTATAGCCTTTTCTTGGGATCTTGGGCAATTGAAAGATAGAACAATCAGGTCGAGTACCGTGTCTCAAACCCTTCGATCAACTTTCATTCCGGAGTTTTTTGCAAGTTTTCGAAATAAAACTCAAAGTTCCTTTAGTATGACCCTCTCAAGTCTCTCATTGTTTGGTATTTGTGGATCCTCGCTAAGGCAATAATGATGTAACGCCTTCTCTCATGATTTGTGGTATTTTTGGAATTAAGGCAGTTGGACACTATGCCTTCTTCTCTCTCACCCTATATCTAAGGCTTATTTGTGGAGCTCATAGGTGGTAGAAGACTAAATCTACTTACTAAGCATATATTGTAAAGTCAAGCAATGGATTCAAAGTCACGAGTCATACTGCATGTGCATGTGTATGGTGTAGTGGAATGAATATGGTGGTAGGTGTATGAGGCGGAAGCCTAATTCTACTTTTGCTCCTTGAAAAACATATCTCTCTTGTGGGACTTGGAAATGTTTGGGAGAACCTCGGGTTGTATACTCTTTCTTTTTTTTCTCTTTTTTTCTTTTTTTTTTTTTTTTTTATGGAGAGGCGGGCATCTAAGTACCCATTGTTTTCATATCGGACACTTGTCCATTTTTTTTAACTCTCCTTTTATTCTTTCTTTTTTTAGGGGAGGTAGGCTCTACGGCACCGTAGGACACTTGTCCATTTTTCATCTCCCCTTTTTCTTTTTTTTTTTTTGACTATACAACCCCAAATTCCTTTTGCAATAAACTTATAGAGAGAGAAAAACAGGGGATAAAGGAGCTTTATGAGATGTTGGCTAAGTGGGTATGTGTGGGGAATATTTTTGGTTGTTCTCTCCTAGGGTAGGAGTAACACATTTTTTCGGTGGATCTATATGGCGGATATTTGGTGGATGCGCATTTCTAGGGTAGAAGTAGCATAAGTGCAAGTGGAAGAGAGTGGAGTGAAGCGGCTTAGAGTGTGTGCATGGGTAGCCGTATGACATGTTTCTAAGGGTCGACAAAGATTGACCGTGACTCAATGCAAAAGTAAGCGCCCTATATATATCGAAAAGGGTTTTCCTATCTAAAGAGCATGTATATATGGTCGTGGTAGGAGTTTCAACACTCACACCATACAGAACTCATCATGTGCACTTTTAATCTTTAAAAAAGATAAGTCTCCGAAATCTAGTGTCACTAGGAGTAAGATAAACAAAAGAGCTCAAACAATCATATATCATATCCGTCAATTACCTAGACTTTAGAGCAAGCATTTGCTACACAATGTTTTCAGGTTCAGAGCAAATCTTAAGTCAAAGCAGCTTTTGCAATAAAGGCTCAAGAGAAATTAAGCTTGAAAGCTAGGTACTTAAAAGGAATTACGACGGAGCAACTATTTATCATCTCCATTCTTTTATTTATTTTAGAGTTCATTTTATCTTGGCAGAAAAGCAACTTCTTATACACTCTCTACATTTATTTATTTATTTATTCCTAAACCTAATGATCATACTATACTAAAGATTCTTTAAAAGACTATAAAGACTAGACTCTTAGCAAACTAAGCAAACCAAAATATTAGCTAATATTAATATATAGTAGAAATACTTATCGTGATAACTGGGGTGCTCTCTCCCAAGCTAGATTGGAATGTTGGGTTGATGATGTGGAAGTTGAGGTAGACAAATGACGAGGGTGTCATCCTATCATGTCTCTCTCCCTTTGAATCCTGCTGAACTCAAATAGACAACAAAGCCTTGCGGAATGTATTAGGCGTTAGAGGTTGGCCACATCGGCCTCATGTGTCTAGAGATTTTCAAGATGGATCATGATTAGAACTTCAAAGAAGAATTCTCTTCTAAATATTTTTGGAGTTTTATATATTTATATGCATGCAAAGGCTAAGATGCAAATGCTACTAGATGAATGCATATTTATTTTTATGCCACCACAAAGAGTATCCTCATGGGTTGTTACATGCCACAAGATTTCACATGGGGCTTAGATTTTAATTTTGTTTCTTTCAATGCATTGGTGATGCATAAATGTAAATATGCTAAAGGAAAATGATTATGCAATGCAAGGAAATAAATATGCTATGCATATAGATAACAACCGATCTTACCTTTCCTGGCGAGGGTTCAGTGTTTTAAGTCCTTGAACAAGACTTGTTACCTTACTCACTTCTCAAGTGCATTATCGATCTTGGCGCTTACATCTCTCGAGATAGTGATTTCGTGAGGATGACATCACCCCCTGTTCTTTCATTGGAGTGTGACGGCACTCAGAACACCTTGTGGTGGTTCTTTCCTTCTTCTTGAAGCTTTTTTCGTTATTTGGCCTCTTGTGTATCTTGTTCCTAACTTGTCTCCTTTTATTGCATCACCCCTGTCTTTCTTGTCCTTTGAATTGTGTTAGGACCTTTTTCTCCTCTCATGGTTTTATTCCTCGCAAATAGCGTTAGTGGACAAATACACATACCAAAGGAATGTACAAGTAGTAACAAGGATAGTGTTGTCGCAGGGGCTAAAGGTCACTTTCTATGCTACCTAAAAGTTTGGTTGAAAATTTTAGCATAGATCATTTATCTCATGTTTTGGTATTCACTTTGCTTCTTAAAGGAATGATTTTATTCAACTTTAAGTTTAATTTTCATGCAACAAAATCATTCAAACTTGTGGGAAAGAGCAATAGTGAATGGAGAGGTTGCAAACCAGCATGTGGAGTGATGAGGGCACGTGAAGAGGAAGAGCACGATGGATCATCTTTGATGGCTTTGTTCTTCCTCCTCCATACATTGATCATTCTTGAGTTCATCCTTGGGTGAGTGCTCTTGATTATTGATTTTGTTTATGGCACTCATCTTCTTTCTCTTGCTTCATCTTTACTATGAGTGTATCTCAGGACATCCCCCAAGCTTGTTTCGTAGATTTTCTTCCCCTACAGGGGGTTAGTCTAACAAAATATACCAATGTATACACAAGTAATATTTAGTTCAATAACCAAACTGACTCCATGCCTAATTTAATTAAGGAAGGCATTTTAACCTAATACCACGCTTTTTAATTTAAAAGCCCTTGTAAGTGTGTTAACAAAACTTCCAAACCAAAGCATACTATAGTAGACAAGGGTGAAAGCATAAAAGAGATTTACTCAAGGTGGAGATGAAAAAAGATAGGCATTATTTATTTATTTATTCATTTATTTAGCAATTTGAGCATGTCTTTAAAGGTAGAGACAACCAAAATAAAGTAGCAACATGGCAAGAATGATTTTGTAATCAATTTTGCATGAGAGTAATGATAATTTGTTGGACACACCTTTTAGATCATCATCCTTCGTTCCTTTTTGCTCTAGACCTGAATGGTTAGTGACAAAAATACCCGAAAGGAATATTCTCATAATTATATCTCTATGCTCATTACGCAAAGGGTATTATAGCAAAAAGATCTTCATTTATATTATTTCCCTAGAGCTTTGTTTTAGGACAAAAGCTCGCCCTTGGGAAACTTTCAAATATGATTCGAGATGATGAAAAGATTTTCCCTTATATCACCAATCTCAAAACTCAAGCCAATGAGATCAACAACCACCCTCCCTCCCCTAAATCTTTATGAACAAATAACACAAGAGGGTTGAAGATCATGTATGTGGCCGATTAGAGATAGCAATTAATTTAGGAGTTTGCTCACATGAGCAAGGATTGGGTAAAATGTTCGTGAGGTAACTTATATGCTCATGGGTGTTCTCTCGCTATTGATAATGCTCTTTTGGTCTTCCTTAGATCCTTCACGATGTCTATGCTTGGGATTTCTAGGATCGTAGGGAGACTCATGAAGAAGAGCACAAGAGGAGTCATTGGGGTCAAGGATGAGATTTAAAGATGGGTTTGAATAAGTTATCTAGTCTGAAATAGAAGGGGAGAAGATATGAATGGATTCTAGATAGCTTTGCTCTCCTTCTATGGTATCATTATGTAACACCCTAGGTGTTAAGCATCTTGTTTGCATGATCATTTGCATGGCATAATCATCATTTCATGCATAAGCATGTTGTTCGTGACATTAACTCTAGTTTGACTTCAATTCATGTTTGTTTGAACTAGCTACTATGGTGTATTAGCTATAATGTGGTTTTGGACCTAAATTGTGCCTAGTTATATTTTTGACATAATTTAGGGCCATGGTTGAGCTTGAGTTTCAATTTGGAAAATTTTTATAAATCTACCCTAGAGTTTGTACCCTCCTTGAGTCATTTTGAAACTCATTTCCAAAGTGCATGTTAGATTTGTTTCTAGCCAAAGTGTTCTATATATGAAATGTAGTACTCTTTATATAGATCAAAAAGTCTTCTATGAGTTTCTTGTGAAAAGGCTTGCAAGTGGTTCAAATAGTGCCCAACAGTTTGGGTCAGATTTGAATTTGAATTCAAACTCTATTTTTGGTGTTAAGTGATGACCTTGCTGTTTTTAATTTTTATCTCCAAATCTAGGCCAAATTAGGAAAAGTTCATATTGATACTTTTGTAGCTTATGAAATTCTCTACAAAATCGCTGTTTTGAGTTTTTCCAAATTCCGCACGAATCTCGATGTACAGACCAGAAACCGAGGTAGGGTCAGAAACAGGGGAGGGGGACCTATCGGCAGCAGCCCGGCCGACACCGCCGTGCCGACGTGGCCGCGCGCGTGAACGCCGATGTACCCCCGATCACGCGCCGGGTCGCGCCAGATAAAGGGCGGGCAACGGGTTGCCCTAACCCTAGCTTCATTCCGCGCCGCCACCGGGCCGGAGCCGAGAGAGCGCCGCCAAGATCGCCGCCGCCGCTGCGAGCTCCGCCGCCGTGTCCGTCGCCACCACCGCACCAAATCACCCCAAACCGAATCCCTAGCGCCGCCACGCTGTGCCCTACCTAACGCCGCCATCGAAACGAGGTAAACGCCAAGGTATCGAAGCTCGTTCCCGCATCGCCGCCGCCGCCGAAGTCCGCCATGGTCGCCGCCGAGTCGAAGCTCACGTTGGAGCTCCTAGGTCACCTTTAGTTCTTTCTTTGCATGTTCTAGTTTTGCCTAGATGTGCTCGAGCTTGCGAGCCCGATGGTTGAGTGGATCTCGCCGTCGTTTAGCCGGGACGCGCCGCCGCCATCATCGGTCCGTCCGCGCCGCCGCATGCGCATGGTCTCGCCGCCATAGCTCCATTGAGCTTGAAACACTACAAGAATACCGATTTTTATGACAAAAGACCTCATGACGGGCCTAAAAATCGCCATATAATGTGCCATAATATGACGGAAAACTCGTTGTCGCCACAAAATGCAAACACCATGACTATTTGTGACGCCTAAAAATGATCGCCACATTATACTACCCCTTTAAGTCATATATTGTGGGCGCAGGGCACCCATGCGGTAGGGGTTTTTTATGATGCCGGATTTGGGTGTTTTGTGACACGACTTCGCCGTCACGTAAAAATAAATAGCAAAAAGCCAAAACAAATAAGTGGGGAGTCTCGAACCCAGACGACCGGGATGGAGGTTTCGCGCCTTGACCATTGCGATACGTGGGAACATTCGTCCGCAGTGTAGTATAGATTTTTAAAATTCGTGGATCGAGTCGGGTTGACCGTGGGCCCCATCCGCCGGGCCACTCTATCCTTATTCACCGCGTCACATTAACGCTGCCACCCCCACCGTCACACCGTCACATTCACTCCCCTCCTCTCCCTCTCGATTCGATTCACCGCCTCCCTCTCCTAGGGTTTCGCCGCCGCCGCCCCCACTCCCCCTCCGCCCGCCGACCGCCATGGTCCGCCCCAGAGAAAAAGCAGAAGCGCGGCGGGACCCCACGACGGGGGATGCGGAGTGCCGTGCGGACCCCGCCGCCCACGGGTCCTCCGCCGACCATGGCCTCCACCTCGAGGAAGCCGTCGGCCTCAAGAAGGCGTCGCCGGTGCGCCGCAACTGCTGTGGCGAGGCCGTTGCCCATGCTATGGAGGCGGCATGCACGCCGAGGAGGAAGATCCCCGGGCGGGGGTAAAACCCCGCCGCCGCCATCGACCAAGAAGAGGGCTGCGCGCCGGGCGAGCAAGGGCGGTGCTTCCACGAGCAAGGGCAGGGGCAAGGCCAAGGGCAACGGCGTGGTGTCGGGGAGCAAGGGCGGGCTTCCACGAGCAAGGGCAAGGCCAAGGCCAAGGGCAAGGCCACGGCTACCGCCGGCAAGGCCAAGGCGCCGGCCGAGCATCGGGCAGACTTCTGCCTCCGGCGTTTGGAGATCTGTATGGGAGTGCTTCGAGGGCCTAATCGACTGTGCTGCCACGCTGTAGCGCGCGGCGGCACTCCATGTGTCGTCAACTCCCCTCCCAGCCCATTCCAGCTTGCCATCATGGAGCAGCGCCCCTCCCCGGCGCCGTAGGAGGTAAGTGTTCAATCCAACTTGATTTGTAGAATCTAGATTAGTTCATTTGTAGAATCGTGAGTGCAGAGGTAAAGATTTGGCCAATGATGCATAATGATTTCAGTAGATGGCTACCGATTTGGTAGTTTGTTTGTAGAATCGAGGTATGATTAGGTAGATAGCTAATGATTTGGCCAATGATGCATAATGATTTCAGTAGATGGCTACCGATTTGGTAGTTTCTAATTTTAGTAGACCGTTATTGGCCAATGATGGATAATGATTTCAGTAGATGGCTAATAATTTGGTAGTTTCTAATTTGAGTAGACTGTTATTGGCCATGTGCATAATTTAGTGAATGCAATAATGAGATGGTCAGCCTTTATGTGAACACTAGTTCTTCTACCTATCTATCTATTCATGTCGGTAATCCAATATGCTTGTATCAACCAATCGCTCAAAGAACAATTGGGTTAGGATGGTTGTTTGGTGCCCCACCAAGGTTTGGCATGTGGTGAAGCAAGGGTGTAAGTAATATATGCATGGAAGGGTGTAAGGAATATATGCATGCAAGGGTGCAAGGATTATATGCATGCAACGGTTTAATGATTATATACATGCCAATGCCAACATGTCAAGGGTGTAAGGATTATGGTGGCTAGAATCAATCAACCCCTAACTCAAGCCGATGGTCGATTAGTGGAAGAATAGGCATATTCCATGTTGTCCATTCATTTTTTTTTTTCTCATCTTCAATTAAAAGGCAGCCATTAGATATAAGAAAAAAAGGCGTACACCAAATTAAGAGGCATGTGTTTGATCAAGATTCACATAATTGATTTGCTTTTGATTTTGCAAATCCCGGTGGTACAAATTGGGAAAAGCATTCCTCATCCTGGATTTTACAAAGACCGTTGGGGACCATCAAATCCAATGCAACACTAGATTTAATCTAAGTGATGGCATAGGATGGAATGGGGCCACGGTGTTGTTAGCCCAATGAGGACTCGTGTTTTTTTACAGCAAAGAAAATCATTATTTTCCCCTATGAAACTTATGTTCCTTTTCAAATTCATTATTTTACAAAGATGTAGTCATTAGATTATCCTATGATATATAGAAATGTGTTTTTGGTATAATATCTGACTCTTTATGTATTTATCATATGATATAGCATTGTGTTTGGTGAGTAACCTACTATATCCTATCAAACCGATCCTACTTTCTCAAACTAATAACACCGCTTTTGTTTAGACTTTCTAGATCTCCAAGACCGTACTCATGAGCGCCATCAACGCCTCGATCACCGAGCCGTTGGAACCGGAGGCTCGCCGTTCGCCCCTCGGCGGTGGCCGAAGCTCATCGAATCGTCCGAAGGACCGACCCGAAGAAGGTGGACGCCGCAAGCGACCTAGAGGGCGTCAAGTCCAAGGTTGGCCACCTCCGCCAGGCCTTTGCCGACGCCCGGCTGGGCAAGAAGTGATGGCGTCCCCTCGAGCCCCTCCCCGCAAGACCCCGCATGACCCCCCGCCCCTTTTGGTAGCCCAATTGTTTAGTGGGCTTATTATTTTGTGAACAATGTGTATGTATTGCTTTGGCCGGATGGATGGATAGATGCATGACTAATCTTTATATTAGTTAGTAACTTAGTATATGTATGTGGCTGCATGGATGGATGCAAAACACCTATTTATTATTATATATGTAGGGATGGATGAAGAACGACTAATATTAGTGCTAGTGTAGGGATGGAGAACAACTAATATGTATTAGTACGTATATATATATTCAGTCTTTAGCTCACTTTTGTATATTATTATTGCTGTTGTGATTGATCTTCCCTTTTCTTTTTGCATTTGGAGTTTCTAAGTTCATAGTCAATTGCTCATTTAATTTAGATTCCAAGGCAAAACACTATTGTGTTAATTTTAAATTTTTGATTTGGATCCTCGTTTAACAGAAGAAAACTCTCACAAAATTAAGTATGCATTGCTCATTTGACTAGGAAGAAAACGGCAAAAATAAAAAAAAAAACGACGACTAGTGGTTTGTGAACTACGCTTTCCGAACTTGCTTGCTCGGATGCAAAAAGTCACCTAAATACGGAATGTAGATCTCGATGTGTTATGAACTTTTCGTGTTCATGACTTTTCAAACGGAGGCCGTCTAGGGCACCGAAAACTCGTCCCGACCCGTAAAAATTTGAAAATTCAAAATTCGAGGCGTCAGAAGTTCGAAAACTAAAAATTTGACTCTAATACCGAACGTAACACGTGTTCATGACTTTTCGATTTGGATCCATCTAGAGCTTCAAAACCGCCCGACGCGCCGATTTCAAATTGACCAACGTTTGACTTGGTCAAACCTCGGCCAAACAGTACTAAATGGCCTCGGATGAAAAACTTTTGAACACGAAGTTGATAGAACTCGTCAAGATCTACATTCCATATATAGGTACTTTTTGCATTTGAGAAAGTGCCGGTGAACCCTAGTCGCAAATCCACGTATCTCACAAATGAAGTTTATGCAACTCGCGGGCGACTAGTGGTTTTGAACTACGCTTTCCTAACGCTTGCTCGGATGCAAAAGTCACCTAAATATGGAATGTAGATCTCGATGTGTTATGAACTTTTCATGTTCATGACTTTTCAAACGGAGGCCGCCTAGGGCCCTCAAAACTTGTCCCGACAAGTAAAAATTTGAAAATTCAAAATTCGAGGTGTCGGTTCAAAACTAAAATTTGACTCTAATACCAACGTAGGTCTTGAAGAGACCTACAAAACACGTGTTCATGACATTTCGATTTGGATCCATCTAGAGCTTCGAAAACTGGCCCGAATGCGCCGATTTCAAATTGACCAACGTTTGACTTGGTCAAACCTCGGCCAAACGGAGCACTAAATGGCCTCGGATGAAAAACTTTTGAACACGAAGTTGATAGAACTTCCGGGATCTACATTCCATATATAGGTACTTTTTGCATTTGAGAAAGTGCTGGTGAACCCTAGTCGCAAATCCACGTATCTCCGCGTAGAGTTTATGCAACTCGTGGGCGACTAGTGGTTTTTGAACTACGCTTTCGAACGCTTGCTCGAATGCAAAAGTCACCTAAATACGGAATGTAGATCTCGATGTGTTATGAACTTTTCGTGTTCATGACTTTTCAAACGGAGGCCGTCTAGGGCCCCGAAAACTCGTCCCGACCCGTAAAAATTTGAAAATTCGAAATTCGAGGCGTCAGAAGTTCAAAAACTGAAAATTTGACTCTAATACCGAACGTAGGGTCTTGAAGAGACCTACAAAACACGTGTTCATGACTTTTCGATTTGGATCCATCTAGAGCTTCAAAACCGGCCCGAATGCGCCGATTTCAAATTGACCAACGTTTGACTTGGTCAAACCTCTACAAACGGAGCACTAAATGGCCTCGGATGAAAAAATTTTGAACACGAAGTTGATAGAACTTCGTCAAGATCTACATTCCATATATAGGTACTTTTTTGCATTTGAGAAAGTACTGGTGAACCCTAGTCGCAAATCCACGTATCTCACGTAGAGGTTATGCAACTCGTGGGCGACTAGTGGTTTTTGAACTACGCTTTCGAACGCTTGCTCTGGATGCAAAAGTCACCTAAATACGGAATGTAGATCTCGATGTGTTATGAACTTTTCGTCTTCATGACTTTTCAAACGGAGGCCGCCTAGGGCCCCAAAACTCGTCCCGACAGTAAAAATTTGAAAATTCGAAATTCGAGGCGCCGGGTTCAAAAACCGAAAATTTGACTCTAATACCGAACGTAGGGTCTTGAAGAGACCTACAAAACACGTGTTCATGACTTTTCGATTTGGATCCATCTAGAGCTTCGAAAAATGGCCCGAATGCGCCGATTTCAAATTGACCAACGTTTGACTTGGTCGAACCTCGCCAAACGGAGCACTAAATGGCCTCGATGAAAAACTTTTGAACACGGTTGATAGAACTTCGTCAGATCTACATTCCATATATAGGTACTTTTTGCATTTGAGAAAGTGCTGGTGAACCCTAGTCGCAAATCCACGTATCTCACGAGAGAGTTTATGCAACTCGTGGGCGTTAGTGGTTTTTGAACTACGCTTTCCGAACGCTTGCTCGGATGCAAAAGTCACCTAAATACGGAATGTAGATCTCGATGTGTTATGAACTTTTCGTGTTCATGACTTTTCAAACGGAGGCCGCCTAGGGCCCCAAAACTTCGTCCCGATCCGTAAAAATTTGAAAATTTGAAATTCGAGGCGTCGGAAGTTCAAAACCGAAAATTTGACTCTAATACCGCGTAGAGGGTCTTGAAGAGACCTACAAAACATGTGTTCATGACTTTTTGATTTGGATCCATCTAGAGCTTTTGGCCCGAATGCGCCGATTTTCAAATTGACCAACGTTTGACTTGGTCAAACCTCGGCCAAACGGAGAACTAAATGGCCTCGGATGAAAAACTTTTGAACACGGTTGATAGAACTTCGTCAGGGATCTACATTCCATATATAGGTACTTTTGCATTTGAGAAAGTGCTTGGTGAACCCTAGTCGCAAATCCACGTATCTCATAGAGAGTTTATGCAACTTAGTGGTTTTGAACTATGCTTTCCGAGCGCTTGCTCGGATGCAAAAGTCACCTAAATACGGAATGTAGATCTCGATGTGTTATGAACTTTTCGTGTTCATGACTTTTCAAGCGGAGGCCGTCTAGGGCCCCGAAACTTCGTCCGACCGTAAAAATTTGAATATTCAAAATTCGAGGCATCGAAGTTCGAAAACTAAAAATTTGACTTTAATACCCTTTGGATCCATCTAGAGCCAAAACCGACCGAATTTCAAATTGACCAACGTTTGACTTCGTCAAACCTCAAACAAACGAGCAGCACTAAATGGCCTCGGATGAAAAACTTTTAAACACGAAGTTGATAGAACTCGCGGGATCTACATTCCATATATATGTACTTTTTTTGCATTTGAGAAAGTGCTGGTGAACCCTAGTCGCAAATCCACGTATCTCACGAGAGAGTTTATGCAACTCGTAGGCGACTAGTGGTTTTTGAACTACGCTTTTCGAACGCTTGCTCGGATGCAAAAGTCACCTAAATATGGAATGTAGATCTCGATGAGTTATGAACATTTCGTGTTCATGGCTTTTCAAACGGTGGCCGCCTAGGGCCCCAAAACTCGTCCCAGGCAGTAAAAAATTTGAAAATTCCAAATTCGAGGCGTCGGTTCGAAAACCGAAAATTTGAAGACCTACAAAACACGTGTTCATGACTTTTCGATTTGGATCCATCTAGAGCTTCAAAACCGGCCCGAATGCGCGATTCAAATTTTGATCCCTAGCTCTATCTACACCATTGGATGGATGAGATCAAGGGTTGAAATGAAAGTGAAACCCTCCCTCCCTCTCCCCTCTCCCTCTCCCTCTCTTTTCGCAAAAAACAGCGGCGTGAACGGGCTCACGAAGCGGGCAGCTAAAAATTTCAGAACCTTATCCTATCATCCCACCTACCCGGCCCCTCCTCCTCTCAATTCACCTGCCCTCTCTTCCTCTCCTAGGGTTTCACGCCGACACCTCCGCCACCACCCACTCGGCCGTAGAGCCCACTCCCGGCTTTGGTGCCGACCGCCATGGTTGTTCCGGAGAAGGTCCACCGTGGCGGGACCCCGTCCCGTGATGAGGGTAGTGGGCATGAACCCCGCCGCCCCCTGGGACCTCCTCCTCCTCCTCCTCCCGTGGGAGGGCGCCGGTCACGCAGCTGGAGTCATCGCTGCGCCAGGACCCGTTCGTCGTCCCGCAAAGATCGACCTCGCAAGCAACTCCGCCACCGGTCGCCGCGACCCCTTCGCCACCCGAGCCCTATCGATTTGAAGGCGACCCCGACCTCTCGCAAGATCTTGCTTTGCGTGGCAACCTCGGCTCGCCATCGTGCTCCGGTGGCCATCGGTATGAAATCTCCGTCCGTATACGAGATTAAATTTAGGTTATCGTAGATCTTTACTATAGGTCCTAATTTCAGTACATTGTAGGTCTTAACTTGCTTTTGTAGAATCGAGAGGTTTCTTTTACGGCAAAATCATTATTTTCCCCTATGAAACTAATGTTGCTTTCTCAAAAACATTATTTTACAAAGACTAGTCTGTGATACAAAGACTGCTTCGGTCACTTGGTGAGTAACTTACTAAATCCTATCAATCTGATGCCGCTTTCTCAAACTAATAACATTCCTTCTAATTGAGTAGACCGTTATTGCCAATGATGCATAATCTAAGGTGGTTTGGGTTCCTTTATGTTGAATTCATGGTAGTCATAAAGCCATGGCTCACGTCCATTCCCAAGCAACCGAATGGTCACCGCCATTCTCGATGGTCGGGAGTGGATGTAGCCATGGCTCCATGCCAACTATGAGCTTGAGAGTTGGTACTTTATCTTTGAGGCTTGTGAGGACCGGAAAGGTGAGGTACAAATGTGGTTTGTTCTCATTTAGTTCATCGAATCATCAAGAAACTTACATGCCTCGGCCAGATTGGACTTGTGAGGAACTGTGAGCTTTCTTGATGCCCGAGGCTGAAAGCTTTTCGATGATTTCATGCCCTAAATGATGTCGTATTTGCAACAAGAGTTATGCTTTGATCCTTATGCTCCAAGCCAAAACATGAATTGTGATGAAACCATTGTCCGAGTCAACTATTAACTCTTAATCATGTGAACTTGTTGGGGCTTTTGATCGGTTTGTTGTCATTTGCAGCTGGGACGCCTCTTTTGAATTATGGCCAATGATGCACGCGAGCACCTTTGTTGCTGTCTTCACGTGGTCGATGTCGAATGTTCTAGCATCATCCGTAGTTATGCAACAATTGTGTTGTGTCAAACTCAAAGTGACGGCAAAAAGGTGGATGATTCCCGAACATACGGTACGACATGTGTTGGGCGATTGCTCAGCACAACACTTTATTGATGATGATGATGATATGGTTTACAAAGTGGCCATTCAACATGGCTTTTACAAAGGATGTCAGGGGGTATTTATAGGGGCCCCCTAACTGCGTAATGGTGCTAAGTTACAAAAAGTCTTAGATGAATGTCTATGATCTATCCTTTTCGAAGTCGCTTTCCTTGTCTTCGCGGCGCTTCTTTGATATTCTTCATTATTTATCTTGACTTTCAGCGAAGCCGTTGTGTCCATCTTCGTCCAAGCCTGATCCCACGATCTTTTTTTATCTCCAACTTTGTTATGTCTCTGAAGTCAATTCTTGCGGGCTACCTTCGGTACTTCTCTTGGCCTTGTTCTTCAACTATTCGATTGTCCCGCAACTTCAAAGTTTGGGATGAAAGTTTATGAAAATCAAAGTTAGAACCCAACACCTCCTTCTCCCACACTTGAACTTTGCCTCATAATGTCCTGTCCCGTGAAGTGGTCATGCTTGTTCTTCTCCCCTAAGCCGCTTGTATCTCTCACTTGTTGCCGGGGCCTCTTTGTTTGCTCTTAAGCCAAAGAAAAAAGCGCCCAATCATCCTTGGTGATGTATGGGTGCTTCACCATGGCATCCAACCCCTTCATGACGTAATTCCGTGCTAGAGAGCTTTTGAAGGTCCTAAAACTTTTGCTTACTGATTGCCACAGCTTCTTATATTCTATGGGCCTTAAGTTGCCTAGAAACTCCAATGAATTCGGACACGGTTCTCAAATAACCATTCCTTTCTTGTAGCACTTAAGGAAGAGACTGAATCTGTGAGCAAGGGGATCCTTTGTCTAGCAATTAGACCAAAGAAGTCACTTCATTCTTAGCATGGCGGCTTCTCGCTGGGAAACCCGGTTGGCTTGAGCGCCCGAACAACTATCTTGCCTTCGGCCACCTTGTGTGTGTGTCTGACCCTCTGCTTTTCGACCTACGACCAGCGGATGGCTGCCCCTCTCCGATAAAAACTCCCCGAACCCCACGTGGTACCATCATCTCTCTCTTGCCCCCCGTGGTACCATCATATATCTCTTGCTCGTCTCTTCATATGTAGCTCTCCGGCCATCCTCTAGAGAATAAGTTGTTTTGTTGCGGATGATGTTGTAAATGTGCCATCGACACCTACATCAAAAAAGGTTTAGGTTACACAGAGAAGTCAACAGCCTAGCACTTAGCAAAAAGCTAACAATAAGTAGAGTTTGTATATCACATAGCTGCAGCTTACCATTTTTGAGCGTCGTCAATGCCACCAAGACACACGACAAAGCTTCACCGTAGTTCTAGGGGCAAGGAAAAGGTGCAAATCATTGTTCTATCTTGAGCACGTATATTCATCTCTATAAATAAAATAAGCGGCAGATAGTTGCGCTTTCCTATGACAAAACCACACGATGATAACAACATTATAGTAACACTCGGTGTCAAGTTCAATATCTACAACTAAAAATATCCATGTGAGGATAAAATTATACAGTTCAA
The DNA here is from genome assembly GCA_015847255.1 of Hyparrhenia diplandra. Classification (NCBI taxonomy): domain Eukaryota; kingdom Viridiplantae; phylum Streptophyta; class Magnoliopsida; order Poales; family Poaceae; genus Hyparrhenia; species Hyparrhenia diplandra. The sequence goes on along the minus strand of JADLZK010004126.1, from coordinate 3,164 downwards.
TTCTGTAATAGGCTTTTTTATGAGGACTAAACAAACCACTGAGGCAGAGAACAAATAAAATGTCGTTCAGGAATACAGGAATATAATCGAACTGTTGTTTAATAACAATTCATTTAATAGGCACATTTTTGTAAGACAAGAATGTTATAGTACTCTATAGAGCAGTCGTGTTCCTTGAGCACACATATATATTCATGTACAAAGACAGCAGTAATAGCAGTTTCCTATGACAAAAACACACAGATAACAACATTATAGTAGCAGTCAGGTGCCAGGTTCAGTTTCTAGATACATTTTGCTATGTGTCCAGGCATATTATTGTATCTAGATACATAGCTAAATGGATGTACCAAAAAAGTCAAAGAAACATACAAATTGAAACGGAGGAAGTAGTTTAGGAATAGAGGAATATAAACAAACTGTAGTTTAGCAATAGTTCATTTAGTAGGAAAATTTTTGTAAGACAAGATAGTAGTAGTACTTTATAGAGCAGGTCGGTGTTCTTGAGCTTGTGTATTCATCTATGAAGAAAATAAGCGTGCCAAATTATCATCTTTCCTCACTTCCCGGCGATTGAAAAAATTCAGGGCTACCTTTGGATGATGCGTTGATGCTCTTTGTTGGATGGAAATCACTGAAGTAGCTTTGTCGCCTGATATTATACTTGATCTCTTTGGTTCTAATATTGGCGAATACCCTTTTTAGATACTTAGGGATTCCAATGCACCATAGACAACTCCTCAATTAGAAAGGAGAAAGGTTGAGGAATGCTTTGAGAAAATACTCTCTTTGTTTGAAAGCCAAGTACTTATCCTATGGAGGCAGGCCAATCGACCCCAAGCTTAATTTGGTATAGCAGCCTACCCATGTTTATGATGTCCTTCTTTGAAATCCCCAAAGGAGTCCTCAAAAATCTTGACCATTTTAGATCAAGATTCTTTTGGCAAGGATCCTCAGAGAAACATAAATATAGAATCACGAAATAGGACATCTTGTGTCGACCTAAGGACCAAGGGGGCCTAGGTATCTTAGATCTAAATCTACAAAATAAATGCTTATTAGAAAAATGGGTGATAAATTTGCTAAACACCGATGGCATGTGGCAAACTTTATCGACAAACGAAATATCTAAGATCTAAATCATGCTCAAAGTTAAGGCTAAACCTCATGACTCACATTTTTGGCGGGGGTCTCATGCGGATTAAAGATGAGGTGATGGCCAAAGGTTCCTTCATTATCAAAGATGGGAACAAAACTCACTTCTGGGACGACACTTGGGTAGGGGGAATTCCTTTCAAAGATAGATATCCATCACTATACAACATAGTGTGTGACCCTCGTGCATCTGTGGAAAAAGTGATGGCCACGAGCCCTCTCACATATCCTTCAGAAGGGCACTCGTGGGTAACGAACTATCTGATTGGATTAATCTCGTAGCACAAATCACGTTGAGTTGGTGGAGGGTTCAGATATTTTCAAATGGTACTTAACCAAATCTGAGTTATACTCCGCTAGATCTATGTATCCGGACCTCATGGACAATCAACCACCTTTTTCGACATAAATTGATCTAGAAGTTGAAACTTCCCTAAAGACTAGGATCTTTCTTTGGCTCCTTCAAAGGGAGTTGTTTTAACAAATGATAACCTTGCTAGGAAAAAATGGAAAGGAAGCCGGAAATGTGTTGGTTGTAATATGAATGAGACCGTCCAACACCTTTTCCTAGATTGTCCGTATTCGAAAACGGTATGGAGGATCATCTTTTATGCTACTGGCCTAAACCAACCTAGATCTATAAGCCATATGTTTGGTACATGGCTTACTAATCAGAATGAAAGGATTAGGAACTTGATTGGGGTTGGCGTCTGTGTGGCCACCAATCCACATATTTTTTCCCATCAACTTACTACCATAAAGGGGTAAAACTATACCTTTTATACTCATATACATTTATTACTAACATATTTCCACTTGTAGTGTCCAAAATATATTTTGCAGCATTTATAATAAAAACAGGTGGAAATACGACCAAAAGGCGCGACCCTGGAAAGCGAATTTCAGAAGATCACAAGCCCAGGGTGGAAATGGACCGAAATGCCAAAGATGGGCCAAGCAAACGTCATCCACAGACTTTTCAGGCCCAGAACCGCAACCCCACCAAGGCCCGGCCGAAACCGAGCCAAGGGGGTGCACCCGCACCCCACGGTGCACCCGCACCCTCCCTGAGGCGGTTCGGGCCCAACTTCGGGGAGGCGGTGCATTAAGTGGCCTGGAGGCTGCGATGCGGTGGTGGAGAGCCCGGATCATCATACCTAGACGTGTCCTGGAGGTCGGTTTAGGGGTAGTTTAGTACTTTTGCTCCTCTCCCATGTGTATAAGTAGCTCCTCTCTCTCCCTCTCTCAACACACACCACTTGGAGTCACCACACCAGCACCACCTCACTCTCCACCATCATCTTCTTCTTCTTTGGTTAGAGTTGGAGTAGAAGAGCTACAAGGAGGAGCTTGTAATCTAGAAGAAAGTGAGCTTTGGTAATATATCTTCCATGGATCTTTCTCCTATTCGCAAGTTCTATTTCTAAGATCATGGTCTAACTTATGAATTAGAGTATAGTCTTGTTCATGTTATAGTGTTGATATATGAACTAGCATATAGTTTGCATATCATAATCTTGACATGTTCATATTCGTTCTTCATCGATCATCATATGCATAACATGATTATAGATGGGATAATGGTTCGCCGTTCTTTTCGGGTTTGCTCTTTGTCTTAGTGTTGACATTTCTTAACGAATCACCAAAAAAGGCAATCATGCTTAGAAATGTCTCTGTTGGTATTCTCGCAACGTTTGAGAACAAGTCCGCAAGCACACGGAAATACCGTTGTAGCATTTCACCCTAAGTATTCGGGTATCGTTATTTATATTTTCCCAAAGGAAGGCATGGTGTAAAGTCTCTAATTCGCACATGGTCAAGATAACACGAATGTATAATAGACCAATGCTTATAATATGGGTAAAATAGGATAGGTAATAGGATAACTTGACACACACACTCAAGCCAAACTCAAGGATAAAGGTAAAAAGAATGAATAAAAGAATAAGTCTAATATGGATGCGAGGCATATCCTAGATAGTCATGCCAAGATAGCAAATGCACACATG
>JADLZK010004125.1:0-46639 GCA_015847255.1 Hyparrhenia diplandra | reverse complement strand
ATTTATAAGTATTTTTTTTCGGTTGAGCAGTAAATACGCAGTCTCTATTTATGTGTTTAATACTAAACTCTATAAGCGAATCTCAGCGAAGGCACAGTTCATACCTCTGCAGTCAGGACAGGAGCAGTGCAATGCTCTTTGACACTCTAATGCAGTAGAGAGCACCTGTAATTGAAAAAAGCATGAATAACGGACGGAAGCTAAATCTGAAGCTACATCATTTGGCAAAGTAGGCAATCTTGGCCGTCAACTGTATGTTGTCATTTTTTTTTTTATTGATGAAGTTTTACGGTGATGTAAAACGGCGTACTACTCTACTGCAGTAGATCAGTACCAGATAACAGGGATGTATATTGTTGTGTTGTAGCTTGTACTGTCAATAGAGTGAGCCGCTTAATTGTCTATTGTTCCATCCTATCAATTAGTGCGATACTATTTAGTCTGCGAAATCAATGAATTCTAAGCGTGTTATTTCTAGGAATTTCAAGCCCTACAACAGAATGCAGATTTTGGAAGGTTAAACTTTTCTGATTGTTTATTCGAACGCGGATGTGTAATAGAGCAAAAGTTATATGAGATGTAAAGTGTTGCATTTAGATTTGAAGAGAAGAGGGCTGCGTTCTTTGAAAGCAAAAGCATCAGTCGTAGCCACTCCACACAGAGAAACAAAGACAGCCGACAACCTCCACCGTGGGTACACGGGCATTTTAGGTCAAACACCTAACACACACATATCCAGCAGGTGCCAAACGGCAAATGAGAGCCCACCATGACGGAAGAAGAATCGGATAGAAAGCAAAGCATGACCAACCATACGGGCATTTTAGCAAACACCTCGCCTCATAGAATGAGCATACACGAAGAACACGCATACACACCAATCAGCAATTCTTGAACACCAATCGACGCTAAGAGAAAACGGATCAACAATCACGTGACACGTACTTGCGAACCGCGAGCACAAAAAAACAGATCCAACCCGAGCGGGAAGAAAAGAGAGAAGAAGGAAAGAGAGAGCGGCGCTCAAACGCACTGAAGAAAGCGGCGAAGGGAAGCAAATCACCGTTCTTTGCGCTCTACGCGTCTCGAGCTTAAGAGCTCGCCACCCACGACCAACGGCCGCCTGGCGACACGCGGGCCCGCCCACACCACCGACCAATACGGTGACGACAACGCCCACACCATGCAGAGCCGCGTCGAGCCCCCATCCCCGCCGGACCCGCCCCAGACGGCCCCGGCTACACACCGAAAGGTGGAAGGACCGCCACCAACACGCTGCGGGCCACGGTACCAGCCCGACCCTCGCAGCAGCGATCTCAATGGCTAAGAAAAGAGAAGGAACCGCTGGAAGAAGCAACCCGTCGTGGAGGAACAGTGAAGTGGCGCTGCTCCGCGACGCGCAGCCCTATCCCACGACCGCCCGACCAACGTAAAAATCGGACAAATGACCCTACGGACGGCATGGAGCGTGAACAGCATGGAGCGGGGGCGCCATACGCGCGTACGGGCGAACCGTAGGGAACACCGGACGACCCTCGCACCACCCCGCCAAGAGAAACCACCGACCGTTGGGCGCCAGCAGCACCGGCTCCACCCAGCGAGCCCCTGCTCAAACAAACGCCGACGCAGAACCATATCGAGACCCCGTCGACGGAACGGCGCCGCGATGTACGGGCGTAAAGCGGAGAACCGCCCGATCCAGAAATTCAGCGGCCCGGCAAGAATCACGACGAGCGTGTACACTACGACGCCGCAGCGAAAGCTGCCCCATCTAAAGACTTTTGAAATATGTAGCCTATGTAGGCATATATATCTACACTTTTTCCTACTTGTCTTTCGCAGCAAGAAATCGCCGTTGTCTCTCTTGCATCGCTCGGTGCCGCCCAGCGCTGGCGCTGTCCGCTTTCCTTTGTTGGGTTCGGATTCGCCGTAGCGCTGCTCGTTTGCTTGTCGGGTCGCGGCCGCCATTCGCGACCCGAACCCGATACCGCTTTGCTTTTGTGTCGGTGTGGACAGCGACACCGCTTTAGTGCCGTTCCCGATGCCTAGTCGTTTAAGCCGCCTCGAGGGGAGGCCATTTCTCGGCGAACATGGCCGAGGAGGGCGATTGCGCGGAGGAGGCCATTCCGCCCGTGATTCGTCCGGGCGCTGTTAGGCCCTTCGCCGCATCCAGCGCCCAGCGGAGCTTGTTCTTCGTTCAGTACTTGCGTACCTTGTTTCCTCTTCCTCTCTCTCGATTTGTATGCGGCTTTTGTTGTTCTAGATCTGGGTTCCAATCTTACAGTACCGGCGATTCCTTGTCTCCTTCTTTGTAGATCCTATTTGGTACTTGTTAGGGGATGCTTTGTATTGGTTGTTTTTCCTCGGAATGGTGGATAGAAGACCGCACAAATGGTGGATTCCTCTCTGTTTGGGTCATGGGATTCCTCTCGTGTTTTACGGATCCAAATAGTTTGTATTAGGTTTAGGGCCGATGGATTGGTAGTCTTATTCGGTGATTGGTGCTCGATTTAGGTGTATATCGTGTAGATTTGTGGCTTCAGGTTGAAAGATTGGGATAGGGATAGTGGCCATTTTTGTTGTAGGATTAGGTCTATATGTGCAATTTCTGTTGTCATGGTGGTGCTATGCGTGCATCTGGCCTGCAGCGGAATCGGTGTGTGCCTGCTGATGTGCTTCTATTCTATCTAGTGGGGTAGGTTTGGGTGCTGCTTACTTGGGCTTACATGTGCTCAGTGCAAAAAATGGCTTACATGTGCTAGGTGATAGCATTTTAGATCGTTGAGTCACTTGGGAATTAAAACAAACCTATGCCTACAAGTACTTTGTGCTGATGCTGATTCTTGAAATGTGATAAGTGTGATCCTGTTTCTATTGTCAGTCTAGAGGCTGGAACTTTATCAGGTGCTATAGAATTCAACTTTGGCTCGGTGTGATCTAGGTTGCCTGTGGTGGTGGTTAGGACCTCCTCGCTGCTTTGGTGATTTCAGAGAACTCAGACACGCTTGATCTATTTTTCTATCAAATAGGAACACAATCGTGTAGCGGTTTAATTTTTAGTTTGTTAGCTACTGAATTTAGTACTTGTTAGCATCTGATTCATGTGCTGAACATTTGATTGAGGTTCTGGGCTACTGTAGCTTAGTTCCTGATGGAGCATGGACATTGTAGAAAGTAGTAGTGATTCTAGGGTCAGTGTCAGTGTGTCTTACTCTCTTTTTTTTTTATTGTATATTTGTGTTTTTTGTTTGGGCCGGAGAAAATGTCCTGATTTTAGATTAATATAAATATTTCTTATGGAGTAGAACTGGAGAAAGCCATCTTGTGTACCTGGATGTAAGCCATACTATTCTGTTAAATCAATAGTGATGACTAGCACTTTTAGATTCAGTAAGTTCATGAACTCTTGCTTGTCATGATCTGGAATCATCTAAATTTTTGAACTCTCAAGTCATGTTGTCCTTATCTTTTTATGACAGGATCAGCTAAATAATTGGAACGCTGGAAGCTATCTTTGTGAGATAAGTCACTTTTTACCTTGAGTCACTTTATTTCTAGTACCTCATTTATGACTGCTTACTAGCTCTGATTCTCAATTTTCTGGTGATTTGCAGTTGCAGGTGCATTTTCCTTTTGCTGCAAAAGTTGTCAAATAAAGCAGCTAAACTGAACTTTGTAAGGCTTCCTCCTATGTGTTTGTAGCTTACTATATCCATATTTCTTTTGATGACCATTGTTCCTTTGTTCAGGAATTGAGGCTATTAGAGTGGTTGTTAGCGTTTCAGTTGCCTGTCAGTGTTTTTTTGCCTCATCATTAAATAAGGTTTGCCTCCTCACACTTGAGCCTGTACTATATGCTTGCTTTTGGTTGCAAGAATCCATTTCTCTGTTTGTTTATATGGAAATATTGTTGATCACATATGGAGTATTGTTGTTGCCTATAAGTGAAGACATGGGATTTGCAAGGTGGGTTTGTTTACTCTTTTAGCTTTATCAGAGTTGGCTGAGCATGCAATGGCTATGATGAGTGCAATGGCATGTCCTGGAAAGGAAGTAATTACATTTGATCATCTTTTGGTTTTGTGAGGAACTGGACATGTACCCAATAGGCTGTTATTAAGTCCTTCTCTTTTCCTATCTGTCTTTTCGCAAGAAATCTTCGTTCTCTCTTTGCACCGTTCCGTGCTGACGCTGGCGCCGTCCGTTTCCTTGTTGGGTTCGATTCGTTGCTGCTCTTCATTTCCTTGTCTGGCTGCTTTACCTAGTGTCAGTGTGGACAGCGACACTGTTTCGAATTCCTCGTTCCCCGCTCCCAGGAAAGGAAGGCTGTCTATTGTTTTGACAACTATTAGGGTACATGTTCCTTATGCTCCAAGTCTAAAGTTGAAATGATGAATTGCCATTAATCTGAGCCTTTTTTTTAAAAAAACAAATTTGTTCATATATATAGCTTGAAATGAAGTGCCCCTTATTTACTGCCTCCTTAAGTGTTCCTTAATTGGCTTATTCTTCACTGATTCCCCTTAATTGAGTGTGTGGTGTGCATTTCAGTGGTGAACCGTGTGCATGTTCCTTATTCTTGACTGATTCCCCTTAATTGTTTGTCTCCCCTTGAATTGCTGTTGGTATTTTTAATTCTTTTTTATTTCTCCTGTATTAACTCGCATTCATTTGTTCTGCAAATCTAGTGCTGAATATGTGCAATATCTAGTTTATGGCTGCTGTTTACTCACACTTTACATCTTTCCCTGCAGTGATGATGTTGAGCAGGGCAGCAGGTGTGTAGGGACAACTCTCTGTCTTCAAGGTTAGTAGCAATAGAAAGTATGGATATGAGTGCTGAACTTCATGTGGCTGTACAATTTGTGATGTTCTAACTTTTTGTAGTGATAAATCATTGGATTATCATCCAATGTGGCTGGATTTTTAAATGTGCTGCTCAGCTTGTTGATACAGTGTGCTGCTTGTCAGGTTGGTGGTTGTGCATTGGTTTCTAAAGCGGTCCATCATTTTTCCAGAGTCTTGTATTACTCATTATTTTTCCATGATTTATGGCTTATTAATTAACTGAATGTAGACTGTGAGTCCATCAATGTTAATTAAATGGCTGTTTTTTGTGCCCAATTTAATGTAAATGGACCTTTCTGATTCTTTTGTGGCAGTCAAAAACGGTTTCCTATGTTCAGTGGGGTAGCTAGTCAGGGAACATGGATAAAAACTGAGAATGGGTCTTCCTGTGTTGTAATTATATTGTGATTCTTTTTCTATTCTGTCTTTACTAAAAAACTGAGAATGAGGCTCCTCACTCTCTATTTTGTTAAAAACTTTTTTGTTAGGGAACATGGATAAGGAAGACGATGGAGGTGGCCATATATTATTTTCTCTGTACTGTTCATATCAGGTGAGCAGGGTTTTGAGTAGAAGTTAACTGTCCTGTCACCAACCTCCATATCCATGAGTGTACAATATAATTGCATAAGAACAAGTCCTATTTTGCGATTAGAAATGTGCAATTTCCTAATTTGTTTATTGTAATTTCAAAGATCATGCTTTGTTTGTGGGATGTAAAGGAACTCTGTTTACATTCACTAGTAGTATTTTGTGGGATGCACTAACGTTGTGTTTGAACGTCATCTAAGACTAGTTTACGCCATTACAAATTGTTAAAATTGTTAGGTCACCATCTTCTTATTTGAGCTTCGACATGCCGGACATGGATGGCTTTATGCTTGTGTAGCTTGTGGTCCTTGAAATGGACCTCCCCGCCATTAGTATGTATAAAATGTTTAATGTGCCATCTGCTATTCTTTCATCAACTCCTTGGTTGTGGACCCGCAAATAAAAGAGAACTTGTCAAATCCGCCTGCCGTCTTGTTTGTTGCAGCTTTTATGTCCCTTGTAATAAGAAAACTTTGTCAAATCTGTCTAGTTGTTTGTCTCAAATTTGTCATGTCCCTTTGTAATAAACAAAATTTCTTTTGAAAAACAAGATGTCATAGTCCAAAAACAGGGGACCTCTGATACAAGGCAAGACAATACAAAATGATATCGCTTTGATTGCCTATATAAACCTTCTTATACAAGGCGCCTTTTGAAAGTAACACTTTCGCTTCGAGGCCGAGTGGGCCGTTAGGCCCTCGAGGCTGAGGCGCCAAGTCATCACAGGAGGAACGAATTGTGTTTGGATTGTCTCTTGTAATGTCCCTTGTAGTGTATTTTTTTCGCTTGTAATGTCCCTTGTAGTGTATTTTGACTTCTATTATACCTTGTGCTTGTCTTTTTTTTTTTTTTGTATTGCCCCTTTGTTTTTTTATTAACTTTGTTAAAATATGTATCTTGGTGGCAATGCCATCTTGGCTGTGTTGTTAACCGCTTGCAAAAGTTAGCTGGGTACTAGGATCAACAAAATTCTTGTCTACTAGGTCCTGTACCCGGATCTGTGTCTACAAGCATTGTCTCGCAATGTTATTTATTCTCTTTATATATACGTATCTCTTTGGAGTCACCTCGATTCAAGGAGGCTATGAAGAAGGGTGTTGAAGTTTATCGAATGTCAAGGCAATTCTCTCATATTTTCTCTCATATACTCGTTGGGTTGTCTCATGTTTTCAAACCGCCATTTATAAGAACTTATATATCTATTTTTATTTTCTGCAGTCATTTATCAAGAAGTATTGGCGGATGCCACCAATGTTGGTGATGAGGGTGGTTTTGCTCCAAATTATTCAGGTTTCCTCCTGGTCTTTAGTGTGTGACATCCTTAATATGTCTTGAAGCTACTAAGCACAAAATATGCTTTGGCTGGGTGTCTCTTTCCCCATCCACCGATCCACTCTCTCGGACTCTTTTTCTGCCTCTCGTGTCCTAGGAGCAAACTAACCCCGGAGATGGATGGCCTTAAGCTTGTGGAGCTTATGTGTGTTCAAGGACCTCCCTAACGTTAGTAAGTACAAAATTCTCTATTTTACTTGTGGCCAACGCGTTAGGTAGGAAACTAACAAAGATAACAGACTGGTATGTGTTTATGTCATCATCTAACTAACAACATGATCTATATTAAGAACTTATCTCATAATTGTTGTGTTTGTTCTGTTACTAATAGTTAACCAATATTGGCCCGGGTATGTGTGTTCATTGTAATGCTCAATTGCAAACCGTTAGTACTCTAAATTCCAAACTCGTTATAGTATAAATTGCACATATAGTCAACTGCAATTTCATGATGATTATATGAAATTTTGATTTCTAGTGGTCCTACATTGCCCCTGGACCACTTTGTTCGCCAGGCCCCTGTACATGTTAGTTTCCGTTATGGCCCTAGATATCCGAGGATGATCCTTGAGAGATGTCCGTGGCACTTAAATAATTGATACCGTGGGTATTGTGAAAGCCTAATTGCAAACCGTTACTTTGTAAATTGCAAAATCTGTTATAGTACAAATTGCACATATAGTTAATCTGCAATTTTAGTTAGGACTATATGATATTTGGATTGGTACTTGATCCCCGCATTGCCCCGCATAGGTCCCGAATTGCCTCTTGCCAATGAATATCATCTACAGGTACCTCGGAGGATTTGTGTGCCATGATGCATATGCTTTTACATTTAGTGGAATATCTTTGGATTTGTGTGTTTTTAAGTCTTTGGCTCTCTCTCGAAGTTGCTATATCTTTTCTCAATATCGGGGCCTAGACCTGGACCGGCTGGGTCGGCTCTCTCTTTCCCCACCCACCAACCCACTCTCTCGGACTCTTTTTAAATCTCTGTGTCTTAGGAGCGGTAACCCGGTATGGATGGCGTTAAGTTGTGGAGCTTATGTGTGTTCAAATGGACCTCCGTGGCGTGACGTTAGTAAGTACAAAATGCTCTATTTTACTTGTGCAAGAAGAAAAGTTGCAAATTTTGTCAATGCAAAGATAGCGAGAGAGATTATTTTCACTTGAAATGCTCTTTGAAGCTATCAATCTGGTAGCCTATTCATGAATGCTACTTTAAATAAGATTTTAAAGTACCACTCATTCCTTTTGTAGTGTGTTTTGTTAGTAAAGTGCCCATCTATTAACCGCTAGAGAGCAATGCTGTTTTGCGGGCCACAAATTTACCAAAGTAGCGGGATCTAATATGTGTTCTTGGAAAACATGCACTATTTTGTATATTCTTGATAAGAAGCTTTTGCCCCTATTTTCTTGGCGGATTGTCCTTTCTGATTCTTGTGATTTTCAAGGTTGAGACATCTGTTCAAGACCTACACAAGGTTGAGACATCTGTTCCCTCAAAAATAGTTTTAAACAATACACCTAATGTTGTAATTTGTTTCAAGTGCTTTTGATCTAACAAACTAGTTTTTTATTCTCTACAGTTTACAAGATCGAGGCCATACTCGGCAACCTAGCAATGCTCTCATGATCACAAAGCACAATTCTTGTTGTTCTTTTCAAAGACAATTGTAAGTTCTTTCTCAAACCGCAACACCTCTGACATCTGACATTAGGTTCCCCGGGCTAGTGGTGGCGTGGCATGTTGCTGAATTACAGTCAATATCCTAGTTGATACACCCCGGTGACCTAAAGCAAGGCACTGATATAAGCATGTCGAAAGTCGGGTAGTAAGCATAGAATGTCGAAAAGTCTCTCTCGTGTTCAAGATAATGCCTTTTTCTGTAGAACCTTATTTCGTAGTGTTGATTCATAGTTTTACAATACGTGGTTCTAGCAATAATTTGTGAAGAGCTCTCTCAAGATAGCATTTTACTCATCTATATATCAGTTAGTTCGGTTAGTTTCTTTCGGCTCTTCGGTTTATCTTTGCACTTTTGCTTTCAATCACTTCGAGATTTGTGATTCTCTCTTGTGGTCTGTTGAGCGAGTTTTGCTAGTCAAAAAGTTTGGCTCTAGCTCATCATCATCTCGTCGAGTGCTTTTATACGCCCCTCCCCATTGATAAGTCAAATTCACATATCGGTTTTTGATAATCATCTATGGCTTGGTCCCTCGTGGGAATGGAGGCAAGCTCTATGGCAATGTTCGATAGCCATGCATTCAAAGCAGTTTTGTCGAACTTAATCTTGTCCCCGTTATAAAGTCAATAGTAGGCTTACTTTATGGATAAACATGTCTTATATAGTATCCCGACATGGTATGTGCTTATGTCATGATCTAACCAACATCTAGATCTACTTTAAGAACTGACCGATTATACATCTATTCTATACAAATGCCTTAGGATATACCAACACAAAGTATTACTACTTCCTATTTTAGTTTATGTGAAGATATAATCACAAGCACTTTGTCTCTTTGTGTTCAAGTATAATGTGAGTTGCAAATTGGTATAGTGTAAATTACAAATATATTTAACTGCAATTTTAGTTAGGGTATATGCAATTTGGATTGGTGCTCGATCCTACAATGCCCTCAACATCCGTGTTCTCGTTGGGCATCGTGTTCGAAGTTGTAGATACATTCTACTTGATTGGACATAGGGCGGGGAGGACAATCAAGTACAGAAATCATGTTGAATACACATGCAAACAAGTGGAATCGCATGATGGGGGGCATGTGTATTTGAGAAGGAAAGGAAACGTTGAGTACCAATTGGGCGCGTCGTGGTCGGCCGCAACGAGCAGGAGGATGAACAGAGGAGAAAAAGTAGAATAGAAAAAAATCACATACCAATCCTGTTGATTGGTCCTCTTTCCCCTTGTTCTTGTCCTTCTTCTTCTCCTCTCGAAATTCTCGTTGATCTAGATTAGATCGGGCTGGCAGGATCGGCATGTCCCCTTCGTTTTTTCTTTCTTGCGGGATGGTTCAATGGCGGTTGTGTATTACTATAAATTTGCTCCCCTGCTCCAACGTCGTGTACGGTTGGGTTCTTTTTAGTTAACGGGTTCGACCTTACCCGTTAGTGTTTGCGGGCCCGTTACAAAGTAGTTGCGCGGCGACGTCGCGGCGGCGTTTTAAGGGATCTTGCGCTCTTTTTGGTAGGTGGCCGTTGGATGCGGATCGATGGTCCCGGTGGTTGCAAGATTTGGTGGGTAGATTTCTTATGAAAGAGATATAGCAAGTCCCATATATCTACGATGGGTACTTTTTTTGATTGAGTGAGAAAGCTTCCGTTCCCATCTTGATCTGTTTCTTTTCGCATTATATGCCCTGTCGTATTCGGCCAAGGGCAGGCGAACATTGTTGTCAAAAAAAAAAAAGGGCGACAATAACATAGGAATGGAGAAGATACACTGCGTCGACGGTTTGCGCTGTTGCTCTGCTGGTAGCCTCATAACATTGATCTACTATCTATCTATATCCTTGTTTTTTACACTGTTGCTCTCTGCGGTAGCCTCATAACTAAAATCTGGCGAGCACGTGTAAACCACAGATCGGCATGAGTAGGGCAGGGATCACAGACATGTCACCGGCTTGCCTATGTGCGAGTATACGTGTGAGATAGAGTTAGAGGAGCGAGCAAATCATGAGCACGTCGGGTTTCTCGGTCGTTTCATCGAATTTGATGGGCCTGAACAGGTTGGTATAACGCTAATCCTATTCCTATTCCTATATAAGGAAAAAAAGAGCAACGGCTCATGTCACCATCAATCTTACCGGCCCAACCGCATAGATTGATCAAGCCAATCCATTATCTATGGATTGATGTTTGCATAGTAGTACTCAATTTAATTAAGACAATTCAAAAACTAGATGATTTCTATGTTCATTAGTTAGGATGCCAACTAAGCAAATATGACGTGTCATTAAAATGAGAGAGAGGTCAAAAGGGCTCACGCCGCAATGGCAAAGGCCATTGGTTGGGGGCTCCCACCCGAGGTTCAAATCACAGGTGCGACACTTTATCCCGGATTTATTTCGTGATTTTTCGCAGCTGTGCATTATGGTAGGCGACGTCCCCCGTCGATAATGAGGCGTTGAAGATCTCTAGATTGGTTTTGGCTAATTAGTGACATCCTAGGACTAAACTCTCTATGCTAAGTGTTTATATTAGTTGGAGATTGGTCAAGCCAAGGTTGGTGCATGGTGGTCATGTTGGATGGGTCGAGGTGATCCAAATAATGATCAAGTGCATGACTTGGAGTGGATCACGGATCAAAAATGGGCTCAAGGCAAAGGTATATCCATAGGGCCATTTTGATTTTACACTCAAGACACCATAGAGGTGTGAGTGATTATAGGATCGATAAGCCGTACTATAAAGGGGAAAACTATCGTACATATATCGGTCCTCATGTGCCTCTAGGTTCAAAATCATTTGCATGCATTCTAACCTAGAGAGCTAACTCGTGCCTTTGATGAAAAAAATGTTTTCAAAATGCTAACACATGGTGTCGGGGTGTTCTTCGGCGTGTGAAGCAACAAGAATCAAGTGACGGAAGTCGGTTTGGAGCAAAAGGCGAAGGAACGACAACACAACGACGGTTTTTCGCGGCTTCGGGCGGCGGCCGGACCCGTGGATCGAAGCACGCGGATCGGACGGGCGGTCGATCGGTGCTTCGATCGGAAGTTCGAGAGCATGTTTTCATGTCTCGGTTGGACCCGACCGGACGCACTCCACCCGAACCACGGACCGGACGCATTGGAGGGTCAAGTGTGGGGGCGGTGGCTTGGCTATGGCCGGACCAGCGACCGGACCCATCGAATTTGACTCTCCGGTGAGTCCGGCCGGGCGCCGATCGATACACTGAAACATGTTTTTGCCCCCCAACGGTTGGATTTCGTGATGGGGCTATATATACATGCTTGGCTGGCTTTGGCTCGCTGCTTGGACATTTGAAATCATTCCTAACACCTCTAGAGCTGAGCACACTCCCTCCTCCTCACTCCCTTTGCTTGAGAGCATCATTCTAGTGAGTTGAGGTGATTCAAGTGCACTTTGCTTTGATCTTTGCATCTAGTGGCACACAGGGGATCGTTGTGAGCCGGTGGATTTCCTTTGCTCTTGAGAGCACCACTCCTAGCCGGCTTGGTGATTGGTGTGTAGGTGTTGGCAAGAGTTGGTGATAGTTCTTGGCCACCTCCGGTGATTTGTGAGAGGATTACGCACTCCTTGTCGGGAAGACAAAGTGCAAGGAATATATTGCTCGTGTCTTGGGTACCTCTCATTTGTATTGGGTGCAAGTAGCCTAAAGGCACTTGGCTAGGAGTGAGCTCCACCTTGCCCCACACGTGAGAAGGTCGGCACAATGGAGACTAGCTTGAGGGTGCTCAAGTGAACTTCGGGTTAAATCTCGTGTCTGCACTTGTCTCTTGGTGATTGGCTTCAATTTGGTTATCTCATCATATCATCCTTGGTGATTGGATTGACTAGCCTCGACATTGTGGTATATCATCTCTACACTCTTGCACTACTTTCATATATTTTGTGCTAGTGTAGTTTGAGTAGACTTGCTTAGTTGCTAGAGTAATTAGCCTGTTCACCTAGAGGTAAAGTAGTGACTTAGTCCTTGTGTGTGAATTAGAGACTATAGCAACTAGAATTGTCAATAGGAGGCTTGCCGACAAGTAGAGCTAGAGCAAACGCTTTTACGCTTTGTTCTTTACTAACAAGTTGTTCTAGTGATTTTGTAGAAATTTTATTAGGCTATTCTCCCCCTCTAGCCATTTAGGACCTTCCAGGCACCAGTGGTGACTTCGGAACTTCAAGATTTGCCGGCTCAGTCCTTCGAAGGTGCTCATAGGGGTAGGGTTTGCGTACGTGTGTTCATAGGGGTGAGTGTGCGTGCGTGTTGAGCGTCTGCGTTATCTTGTGTAATCTCAAAAAAAAAAAAAAAGAGAGAGAGGAACTGATTTCTTAAAAAAAACTATGTTCACATATGGGAACCAAGATAAGAAGAGATATTATGAGGATCACGGAAGGAATTCGGGGAGGAGAGAGGTAGCAGGAGGTAGGATTGGGGAACGAGCAGGGGGAGCGAGGAGTCTGGCCAGAGCCTGGATGAACTGGTAATTGAGTTTAGAGTTTGAATTCTGTTACAAATTGTTGGATACATTTTCGCCTCTCTCCTTCTCACTTAAGTACAAGAGGCCATGCCTCGAGTCTTAGCTGCGCTACGCTTGCGCGTTCTCGGGCCCAATCTTACGCAAGGTAGCGCGAGCTTGGCATCGTGGGCCTCTGGTCCCGGGCGGCTACTTCCGGATCGCCGGTCTCTCTTGCCTGGACCGCACGCGCTTGCTTCACCCTCCTCCTCAGAGCTGGTATTGGGGCGTAACGACCGACATCGCCCCCTTTTGGACATTGCTTGCCCCCAAGCAGTTGCACGAGGAAACTCTTGATGGATTGAAAGGTCCTAAATGACTGTAGGGGGGGGGGTGAGTAGCCTAATAAAAATTTCTACAGCAACACTAATACAAGATGATTAGACAATAAGACGGCGTAGCGAATTTAGTGAATCCTCAACTAGCTATGCAAACCACCTATCAATTCTAGGTGAACAAGATACACTAACTAATTCTATCGCTAGGAGCTAAAACAAACAAGACACTACTAAGCAAGGGGGGTAAAGAGCTAGAATACAATACCATCGAGAAAAGTAGAGGTTGATGCCAATCACCGATGTCAATAAGAAATCTCCAACGAGCAAATCACACTTGACACAATGATTTTTCCCCGAGGTTCACGTGCTTGCTGGGCACGCTAGTCCCCCGTTGTGGCAATGCACCCACTTGATTTGCAAGCAAATGGCCGATTGCCATATCCCTCGAGAGGAGCCTTGCAAGAATCACCACAAGATGGGGATCCACAAGCCACGAGCAATCCACTAACGATGTCTTTTCGGCGAATCTCCGGGAGAAGGCTCAAGACCCCTCACAAATCCACCCGGTGTGGGCTCGAACAATCACCGATCAAGCTCAACACCACTACCAACTCCAAGCCGCTAGGGAGCCGAGAAAATTCCCAAGAGAAACAAGAATCCTGCAGCTCCTTCGAAGAACAAGTGTCCAGAGATGCAATGATCAAGCAATATGCACTTGAATCTCACTCAATCTCACCAATGATTCACAATCAAGCAAGGGAGAGAGTGGAAGGGAGTTTTCTCACTCAAGAGGATGTTAGAATGATCAAATGTGCAAGCGAAATCCCAAAGGACTGGCTACACCTCTATTCATAAGCCCCCAAAGAGATAGAGCCGCTAGGGGCAAAACTCTAGTTTCGGCGCACCGGCGCTCCAAAGTAAAGACCGACGCATCCGACGCCGTTCAACGAGTGCGCCAAACCGATAGCTATTGGCATCCGACGCCGCGTCACGGCGCCCACCGGCGTCCGCCGCCGAGGCGTGATCACCCGCGCTGACTTTCTTCGACCGCGTCCGGCCAAGACACCGGACGCTGCTTAGGCACGCCAAAGATCCAACGTAGTGTCCGAGCGAGCAGACGCCTTTTTTGTCGACGTATGCTTCAACGATACAGGATGTTATGCATTTTTGTCGTCGATCGTCATCACCTTCGCTTCAACTTGCTACCCAACAAGTATACCAACTTGAGCATGATGGTTAGCAAGATTCCTCCGACAAATTGCATCCAAATAATAGAAAATAGGCACACACGGTACTGTTGATATTTCTTAACGACATTACCAAAAATAGATAATAACCCATTTCCTAGAATCTTGACCATTTAAAATGCTTGTTGGCACTTCATAGTGCAATCTCTAAGAATAATATTCTCGGAGATCACGTTAAGAGATATCAGATGATAGATGGATTCATGTGTTTACTTTAGTCAATCCGCAAGCGCACGGATCTATCATTGTAGCATTTCACCCGGTGGTATTCGGGTATCGTGATTTATATTTTCCCCAAGGGAAGGCAAAAACTTGTGTGGTTAGCTAACATAATGATGATGATGATCCACAATGCATTTATGAATAACCATTAGTCAATTGCAGGGGTAAGAAGAATAGGTATTCAGGATAGTGACAAACACACATAAGCTACTACACCACTAGGGAGAGAAAAGGATAAAAGAGAATCTACAATGAGAAGGTGGTTCTAAATATTGCACATGGGTGAACTCTAGTTTAACATGTGAGAAGGCTAAATCATGATGGGATTACGATCATATTATGAGGAGATGCCCGCAGCCTAGTCTGCTAGCCGATGGACACTTTCGAACTCCAACTCAACATCCGAACGTGGAGGAATACGATGGGCGAACAGGCTGTCACCACCGCCTCTACCTCACTACCGTGGGATGCCGATATTTCGATGATTACTATAGACCTGGACACCACGTCCACGTATATAGAAAACTACCTAAATCCCCGGGACTCCGACCCTACTGGATCGACAAGCAAGGATAAAGGTAAACCCGAAGGTACACCAAACCATCATAATCTACATAAACCGACCACTCTCTAGCGAGTCGACACATGACGGTTAATTCTATAATTAGCCAAGTTCTATCTACTAATATGTCAACTAGATCATAGTTCACACATTAATAAGATAACATGAGGGTAACTATACTCTAGTTCGAACGCATTGCAATATGAATATAAAGACTTGAATATTGAAAGGAACTCCATAATAATATTAATATTACCAAAAGATCCTTCCAAGGAGACAAGCCCTCCTTGAAGCTCAACCTTGCTCAAAACTACAACTAGGACTAAAGAAAGTGAGTGAAGTGCTCAAGGGAGTGTGTTGTGTGTTTGGAAGGGGGGTGTGGCCTCTTATTTATAGGAGAATGAAAGTGGTTTTTTGGCGGGAGTTTTGGCGCCAAATCCCCCGAAAGCACCGCCATGCACCGCCTCGGCTCCTCCGGCTTGGACACGGAGACAAGGCGCGGCGGGATCGATCGCACGGGCCTGCGGCGACCGCCGCACCCGCGCGGCGGTCGGCCCAGGTTTGGCCCGCCCGCGTCCATCCTTCCGCGCGTGGGCTGGCGCCCAGTGTAGGTCGCCTTTCCGGGGGTGTTTCGTCCGTTTTGCTTCGGTTACGCCTCCGCCACGTTCCCTTGGTCAAAAGCGTATTTCCTGAGTTTGCACTTTACTCTTTATTTGGCGTACTCTCACCTTTTACGTGTTTGTTCCTGCAAAACAATTATTCTCGAATACAAGTGGAACTAGGTGAGTAGTAACCGTTTATTTGACATAAGTGTGTTCCATCTCTTTAATTAGAGCTAAGTTGGTGGTATAAGATGTATGATAGTGACCGCCAACAAGTACCCAAACCCAACTCAACCCTGCAAACCACCACGCCTTTGCAAATGTTCCAACACCACCAAGTTTACATCTCTATGTGCATGTGTGTTAGCAATTTCACAATCAATTTCAAAGGCGGTTAGTGTCTTTGATTCTAATGCATATGTAAGTCACAATGAACCTAGAGGCACTTGAAATGCGGATTAGCCATGGTATTCCCTCTTGATAGTCGGCTATCTATCCAACATGTGATCACACTCCTTATATTGTCTCGATCACCAAAAAGTCAAAGACCTATCAAGTATACATTTCCCTTGATCTCAGGGTCATTGCTTTTCCAATGAGCGAGCTTGATGATCCATCTTGTACATCACCATAGTCCATGCTCATGATCATGTAGCTCCACACCATCTATGCTAGCCTATCTCATAAGCACACTTAAAGTAGAGGAATAGCATAATAAGGTTGCATCAATTGCCAAAACCAAACATGAGATTTTATGGATTGCTTCGTAATCTTCTCAAGTCGCCAATGAAGTGGGCAAGTTGTTCCATTTGATCAAAACTTGCTGCACCAGGTGACCCATTTGGCTCACGGCACGAGATTGCAACACCTGTTCAGGGGTTAGATGTAAAGCAAAGTCTGATGGGAGCATTGGTGTCACCTAATATTTCTGACCCACTGCCTTCTTCAATTGTGAGACATGAAAAACTTGGTGGATAGCTGAGTAAGGAGGCAACTCCAGCTTGTAAAGGACGGGACCAATTCTTTCCACTATCTTGTATGGGCCGAAGAAATGGAAGGCAAGCTTCTGATGAGACCTCAGCGCCAATGACATTTGCACATAGGGCTGCGTTTTAGATATACCGACTCACCCTCCGAGAATTCCCTGCCCGAACGATGCTTTGTTCCGCTTGTTTGTTCATTCTGTTCTTGGCGTGGTGTAGATGGTTTTGCAGTAAAGTCTCCATCCATGCTCTGGTAGAATGCCAGGCACTGACCAGGGTAGTGGTGTTAGGCTCAACTTCAGGAGGCATCGCCATGAGACGTGGAGCGTAACCATATAGAGCTTCAAAGGGAGATCGCCCAATAACAGAATGTTCAGAGGAATTGTACCTGCATTCCACCATAAATAGCCACTTCTTTTGCTTCCTGGACATGCGTGCACAAAGCAGCGTAGGTAAGTCTCGAGACATTGGTTGACACGTTCCGTTTGTCCATCTGGATCCGGGATGGTATTGCATGTTCAATTGCACATCCACCAAGTCAAAGAGTTCGATCTAGAAGGAGATGGTGAAAATCCAGTCATGATCCGACACTATGGTCATCAGCAACCCATGCAGGAGATAAACTAAATCGAGAAACACCTTGGCGACAAACTTAGCAGTGAACGGATGATGCAGAAGTATAAAGTGGCCATATTTTATGAAAAGATCAACGATCACCATGATGCGCTTATAGCCGCCGGACAACGGAGCCCTCAATGAAATCCATGGACAACACCGCCAGGGCGAAATCAAGGACCGGTAGGGGATGCAAAAGTCCTGGGTATCTTGCACGATCAGGCTTCAACTATTGACACACTGAACAAGATTGCATGAAGGGCTTGAATGATTGCTTCATCCCAGACCAGGCAAAGTAGTGCTTCAACTTAGCATATGTAATGGGAAACCCCGAGTGTTAAGCCCAATGCCGATCCATGAAATTCAGACATTAAGAGGAGATGGGCCGACCGATCACCGCCCACCCAAACTCGCTATAGTAACGCAATCTCCCGAACTACGAGAGATAAATTGGGTACTCCGTCATGCTTCACAACTAGCTTGGCGATAATGTCATGCACAAAGGAGTCCACATCATAAGTTGCAAAGGATTGTGAAATGATCCACGCGGTATTAGAGAAGACATAGCAACAAGCAGTGGTTGGCGGAGCGAGTGGTGGGACAGAGCATCCGCCGCTTTCTGTTTGTGGTACACAATCCGATATTGTAGTCCAATCAATTTAGAGAATACTTTGTATGTTGCCACTAGGTGTGCAATTGTTGGTCTATCACCGTGTCAAACTCTTTTCCGATCGGTAAGTATGATAAATTCTAGAACTCGTAAGTAGGATCGCCAAGCCCAAGTACTAGCAAGATAGCCATGTATTCCTTTTCGTATGTAGACAAGCCGCGTGATTTCGTGGCCTAAGGACTTGGTCGATATAAGCTAGTGGGTGCGCATCCTGCAGCAACACGTCACCGATCCCGACATCAGATGCGTCAATTTCAATACAAAATGGTTGAGCGAAATTAGGTAGCGCCAGCATAGAGGACTGGTAGAGAGACTGCTTGAGTTGCTAAAAAGCCATATTGTGTTCAAGTGTCCACACAAAATGAATGTGTTTCTTGAGAAGATTGGTAAGAGGACCGGCAATGATCCCCCAAATGCCGCACAAACTTGGCGGTAGTAGCCCACTAAGCCAAGAAGTACTCATAGATCCTTGATAGACCGAGGTACGGCCGGTTGGCGTTAGCGTAGCTTGAAAGGGTCGGTGCTAACTCCAGCCCCACTAATCACATGCCGTAGATACACTAACTGCTTTTTGGGCGAAGCCGCACTTAGAGAGTTTAAGCGTCCACCGATTCCATGACGTAAGGTGTGTTGACGGTCACTAACGACACATTTTTTTAATGTCAACATTCTACCAATAAGGGGGTGAAACTATACCTTACTACACACATATACATTTATAACTCACATATTTCCACTTGTAGTGTCCAAATTATTATTGTCTTGCAGATTTATATAAGAAACAAGTGGAAAATGTACCAAAAGGCGTCTCCCTAGAAAGCGCATTCTTGAAGAACATCAAGCCCAAGGGAGAAATGGACCAAACACGCAGAATCACGCGAGCAAACACCGCCATACAACTTTTCAGGCCCAAAGATGCCCGGCCGCCAAAGCCCGGCCCGACGGGGCCCAAGCCGGTGTCGCACCACTGGTGCGGCCGCACCCCCGGCGAGGCGATTCGAGCCCGGCCCGGGAGGCGGTTTGTTACCTTCCATAATAATCGTTGCCGATGTTGGTTGGTCGGTTTAGCAAATTAGGCGGTGTTCCCAGTCGGTTTTGGCTCCTTACATATGGGGAGGGACATTTTCCAATGAGCCCCCTCTCCTACCTATAAAAGGAGGCCATCTCCCACCATTGTAACACACACCTCACAAGAAAGCTACTCTCTCCTCTCCACTTCTTCTTCTTCCTCCTCCTAGTAGGATTAGTAGTTTAGGATGTGGAGCTAGGCAAAGCTACCAAGGAGGGCTTGGCTCCTTGGAAGATGGATTCCGGGAATAAATCTTTCTATGGTATTCTTCCAAAGCCTTGCTCTTATCTTATCTTGGTTGTGCATTAGGATTAGAGTCTTCATGTTATTTCTATACCTGCGTGATTTATCCTATGATCTAACATGTTGTTCTTGACATGATCATGACACATGAACTAGTCTATAGTTTCTATGTTGTGATATCGCCATATAGAACTTTATGCTTAAACCATTCATGCAATATAATTGGGTAGTGTCGGGATTGTCTTTGAATGGCGGTTCGTTGTGTCCTTCGGGGCTTGCTCGTGTCCTATTCCGTCCATCCGTAGGGTGGGGGGCCATGGGGACATGAGTAGTGTCCTAGTATGGGACGTGGTGTCCGGATGCCGGTATCCTTCGAATATGACGGCATGCCACGGTTGAGGGGTAGGCGGCCGGGTCGTGACAAGCCTTGACCGCCCCTTGAAATCCCCCACGCTCGTATGTGGTGTAGGAGTTCGTAAATGCCTTCCATTGGGCGGATGCACCGGAGGTCTCCCCTCCATTTCATTCTCGGCTCCGACGTCCCGCTCATGCGTGTTGCCCGACTATCAACCGGTTCTATGCACGACCATGACTAGAATCAGTATGCTCCACTTAGGACTTTCTTTATTCCTTATTTATCTTTATCCTTGAGTTTGGCTTGAGTGAGTGTGTCAAGTTATCCCTTTACCGTTCCCTTATATCCCCTCGTTATGAGCATTGGTCCATTACACGTCATGTTATCTTGTTCATGTCTCTATTAGATCCTTTTCCACCATGCCTTCCTTTGGGAAAATATAAATAACGATACCACTCGAATACTTCCGGTGAAATGCTACAATGATAGATCCGTGCGCTGCGGATGAATATCTTATTTGGCAAGATCTATCATCGTTGATGTACCTAGTGTTATCACCAACACGGTGGTTTCACTTAGGAATGTCAACAACGCATTTAAGGCGCCATTATTAGAGATGGGTTCTAAACCTATTTCTAGTGATTGCGCTTAAGAAATGCAACAAGGTGGAACACATTCCGAAGGTGATCCAAGTGAGAAGCCAAATTAGGGCTATAGATCAAAATATCATCGAAGAAGACCAACACAAAACGACATAGGCAGGAGGCTAATGTTGTGTTCATAGCATCTTGGAATGAGGCAGGGGCGCCAGTCAGCTCAAAGGCCATCACTCGGAATTTGAACTGTCCGTAATGGGTTTGGAATGTCGTCTTGAACTCCTCTCCTTCATGCATATGAATTTGGTGGAATCCTGCTTGGAGATCGAGACTAGAGAACACCTTCGAGTTCAGCAAGTAATTCATCGATAACTGGCATAGGGTATTTGCCTTTCTAGGTAATTGTGTTGAGATGATAGTAATCCATGCAGAATCGCCAGGATCTGTCCTTCTTCACCAGCAGAACTGGGGATGCAAAAGCACTATGGCTCTTCTAAATGGTACCTTGATCAAGCATTTCAAAAACCTGACACTCAATCTCGGTCTTCAGCACTGGGGCATATCTATATGGCTGAACAAACACAGGGTGAGCGCCTGGGATCGAGTGGAATCGAGTGATCGTAGTCCCTCTTCGAGAGGTAGAGTAGTTGGTGGTTGGAAAAGGTGGGAATACTCAAAGCAATACACGAAACTCCACACATAGCACTAGCTTGGATTCAGGAAGCACTTGGCCTTCTGGCTGTAACATCGGCAGCTTTGAATGACTGAACCAACTAGTAACTCAGGAGCATCAACCATCAACATTACTAATTCTCCTTTGTATGGTATAGCCAACCAACGCTGATTCCAATCCATATGCATGGGACTAAAGCTAGAAACCCAATCCAAACTTAAGATCATGTCAAATGATTGTAAAAGCAATAACTTTAGATCGGTGACAAACTCACAAGCTTGAACTGACCATATTGCATTTGGAATGTCTTTGGTAGCAAGACATAACCTCCCCATTAGCCACCCGAATCGCAATTGGATGCTCCAGCTTGTTGAACCGACGGCAAAAAGAAGAACCCAATGCGGACTTTAGAAAGGTATGTGTGCTACCCGAGTCAATTAGGATAAACTTGCCATTCAGGATAAAAAGACTTTCTTTGCAACCGTCCCCTACCGCTCTGCCACAAAGATATGAACCATAATCCGAGAATGAGTAGGGGATGTTGGCTACTTGCATATTGTCTTCGTTAGCCTCGGGAAACAAATCACGAGTTCTTGTACCGATGCAAGCAATCAACCATTTCCGCATTTGTGATCCCGACTCCAACGTGCAACACAACACATGGAGAGGCTTTGAGTGCGACGCTTTGGCGCGGAGATCATAGAATTTGTTCGCGACATTGTGCGGGCCTGTTGGAGCCACAGGCTGCTTGACCTCCACCATAATTTGCTTTAGTGGTGGAGGTTGCAAGGGTAGGGCGCCAACCATTGGAGCACGATCAAATCACCTAGGAGGCTGGTGGTTGTCGCGGTCTCACACCTCTTCCTGTAACAAAGCAAAGTCGCTAGCTGAATCCTAGGTACAAGGACATTTCATAAGAACAACAGAGCATAATTTAGGCTTGAGACCGTCTATGCAACGCCGGGTATAGTATAGAGGATTGTGGTTAGGAGCATAGGCAGGCAAATCATCTAGGAGGCCGACAATTTGTGGTTATACTTAGAGACAGATCTAGATTGGTAGATGTGTAAGAGACGCCAAATCAACAAAATGTCCAAAACGCTCAAGCACTAGCTCTTTGAAGAAAAGCCATGGACAATTTGGGCGGTTGGACTCAACAGATTATTTCCAACAGTTTGCATCCTTTCTACAATGCATTGCAGTCACCTTGACCCATCTAAACTCAGCAAAATAGAGGTCAAAATAATCCTCGCAATCCTTAAGCCAAGCCATAGGATGCTCACCCTCAAACAATGGAAAGTTAAACTCAGGTAGCTTAGACGAGTGCCTCCCTTTCCCCCAAACTCTGAAAAACAACCATAAATGGGTGGTGGACAACCAGAGACTTGATGGATGTAGTTTAGGTGGGGGGTGGAGGTTAGGATCCCGGGGAGGAGGAAGGTGATGGCCCAGTTGTACCCTTTGTAGAGGGAACTACGGTTGTTACCAACCTGTAGCTCCCTTGTTCGAAGCGGTGCCCGTAGGGCCTGGTGGTTGGGAACTCCATAGATGGGTGCGGAACAACTTGGTACTCGACGTGGCCGCCGGACTTGATGTTCGGCGTGAGAGGCGGCTTGGTGTTGAGGACCGGTGTGCTTGGCAACGAGGGAGTCAAAGCCGATTTGGGATGTAGGAGAGGTGCGCCTGTCGCTTGAACCAGCTCGAGGATGCTTGACGAAGGGGCCATCATGAGCACGCTTGGATGTGCGGAAAGCAGACTTGGAGCGCCTCGCACGAGGGGCGGCTCGATGATGTTCGCCGATGGTGCTATGGGGAACACGCCATGGTGCGCCACGTGCATATCCACCAGAGTGCGCTCCATGAACTTGGTAGCCTTGCCGATTTGTTGACACCTGTTATAGCATAATATTACTAGTCAACTAAACATGGAATAAGGGCATAAAATGAATAATCACATAGACTAGGGGCTTTACTAACATAGTTCCACAAGTTT
Source organism: Hyparrhenia diplandra (assembly GCA_015847255.1). Lineage (NCBI taxonomy): Eukaryota > Viridiplantae > Streptophyta > Magnoliopsida > Poales > Poaceae > Hyparrhenia > Hyparrhenia diplandra. The sequence goes on along the minus strand of JADLZK010004125.1, from coordinate 23,547 downwards.
TGGTGATTTATATATTTTTAGGGACTAAACTGGAAAAGCCTAGAGTTTGCAAGACATATGAAGCATAAACATGTTACAAATATATTCCAAGATAGCACCATTGCAAAGAGCTCGTCGAGAAGATTGAAACGGATATATTGTTTGTTATATTCAGAGTCCAGAATCAAAAGATATCAGTTGCAGAACAGAGTTCACTAAAACGGCCATAACTTTCTCATCCGGACTCCGTTTCCTGCAAAATACCAGTCATTACAAAGCTATCAACGAGATCTACGCACCCACGAAATTTGAACTCGTTGTGATCCAAGGCACTGGTGATCGCCGGGCCTTTTCATGGCGACCGCCGAGATTGAGCCCAAATCAAGTCAACTTTTTAGGTCGGTTTGTAACCGACATTGAGGTTGTATCTACATCGTTGCCAAGGTCGGTTTGATCCAAGGGCCATCGTTCATCGCCAAAGGCTATATAAGCAGACCCCCTGACCCTAGGGTGAAACCCTAATTCATTATTCAACTCAATACTCAACATGCTAAGGCCTGACCTCTCCTCTCTAGTTCCAATCTAGACTAGAACACCATGTAGAACTAGAAGCCCTAGAGTGAGTTGAAGAGCAAAGCATCAAGTTGATAGATTAGATCTGTAGTACCCCAAGAGAGTGACTATAGATCTAGTCTTGAGAGCTAAAGAGTGGGTGGAGGAAAAGAAGGGGAAGCACCGGACCTGTCGGTGACTCCTCTATGCTTGTACCTCCAGGATCAAAGGCCTCATGGCACTTGATCCTGAGACTTCTATGGCGGATCAACTTCTTATTTAAGTAAGTAAATGTTCTTATTGTTCTTATTGTTCTTATTGTTCACAACTCTTATTTGAGTACTTTAATCTGTAGGACGCTATAGATTAGAGGGGTAGCTTAGGTTTAGGCTTGGTGCTTAGACCAAGGTTGCTTGTGAATGCACCCTACCTTCCGGAGCGTGGTAGTGACAGTACCATTGATTCCTTTGGAGTCCACATCCCGTTGGATAGGCCAAGCAGGACCCTGATGCTGGAGGATTGCATGTTTCGTCCATGTTTTCCTTTGAGTACGTCCCCTTAAGACAATATCGACATTGCTTACAAGGATAAGAACTAGACAACCATAGGAATCTCCTTACCTCTTTATCCTCTCAAGTCCTTGATTGCTACTCAGGGATTAGTTATATGCTTCAGTTATCTTCACATCATTCTCCCTGTGGATTCGATATTAAAACCCTCTCCCGGGTGAAGTGCTCACCGGTATCCGTTCGCTTGCGGATTATACAAACTATAAATATTTCTGTAGGCTTATCAAATACCAACATCAACCTCAAACTTGAGCGTGGACAGCTTCTTCACCTCGAAACACAGATCGTCGATGAACTCGTCCACCCCGGGGCGCCATTTGTCGAACGCCTTGTGGGCATGCTCCAAGGCGTACAAACGGGAAGAGGAATTCTCGGCTGTGGTGTCCAGCTTCTTGTCGAGGTTGTCAAAACGCATCTCCTACGTAGCAAAACGCTTGTCGAGCTCGGGCGAAACGGGGCCTTCGTCGGGACCCATGGCACCACGAAGTGACGGTGAGGGCGGGTGTAGTGGTTGTGGGGTGGAATCCGCATCAAGGCGATTTCGCCACAAACTGCGGTCCATGGATTGAATTATAGTGTCGGGGACGAAAATAATCGGCCCATAGGTAAAGTAAGCCCACGAAAAATGGCACAGCCCGAAGGCCCACGAAGAAGGATCGATGAGAAGACGACGCCGGGCCTTACGACCCAAGACGTACCCTAGGCTGAGAAGACAGCCACAAGAACGAAGGCCGGCCCTTGGCCGACAAATTTACGAAGAAGGACTTGACGGACGAGACATCATTTCGGCCCTATCAAAGGCCCAAAGCAGCCCATCTCCAAATACTCATCTAACGAAGCCCAACTTACCAAATCGCCCCCGGCCAGGCCAGGAGGGCCCAGGGTGAAATCCCAGAAGTTGTAAAAATACAAATAAAGAGCCGTTGGGACCATTGTGAGTATTGGGGAGAAAGACTAGTAAAAACAAATCTGCCTAACAGGCCTATTGATGCCCATCAGCATATGGGCCGAATCAGCACAATGGTACAGCACCGGCCCACGCGACCTGCTCTTGCCACGACCTACTCCTAACCCGAAGGTCAGGAGCATCGGGGACCAAGTTCCGCCTCGCCCGAGGGCACGGGATCTCCGAAGGCAGTCCCTACCTCGCCCGAGGACCGTGACCCTTGGACGAGACTTCTCCGCCTCGCCCGAGGGTAGGGAAACCCCGACCACTGGTTCTTTCCTCTCTCCCGAGGTATGTAACCTCGGGCGCACCTTGGGAAACCTAACCTGGTGGTGGGGGACAGCCGCATTTAATGCACCTGTTTCACAAGTCACGGTGACAGGGCAATCGATTGCCCTGTCGATTCACCTGACCCGTTATCTCCTCGCATCCCCCGTTGATGGGACGTAAAGGGAGCAGTTACCACACACGTCACCCTGCACAAGGAAACACAACTTCACTGTTCAATTGCTTACAACTTCACCTCCTCGACACGAGTCCAAGGACCCTCGGGATGTCGACACCACGCCGTGACACAGACCCAACAAGCTAAGGATCGCGATGGGATCAGAGGATCCCCATTGGGCCCTCGGGATGCCACCCCCTTCGGGCGACGGACACGAACGCAGGGAACACCGAGACACGCGTCCACACCAGGGCATTCCCTTCAGGGAACCCGAGGCCCGGGCTCGGGCATGATACGCCTACGGCCCCGGGCGGTAGACACCTTAGCATTTGTACACGACACGTATTGTATACATTATCTCTCCTTTAGACTATAAAAGGGGGAGTGATGCCACAACAGAACGGATCCCCTTTTCTAGGTTTTCACACTTAGCCATCTCATCTCAGGATTGAAGTTCTCCTTCATTCCCAAGAACAGCTTGTAACCGCTTTGGTTCCCGTGCACATTTGGTGCGAGGTAATACGAAAGATCACAACTGCTGGACGTAGGGCCCCATGGCCTGAACCAGGATAAACTCTTCGTCTTCCAGCTCGCACACGCCATCAGGCGGGGAGCGCACAGCCTATATTTATTGCCGGTACTTGGGATACCCCGTTCTCAAACACGCGGCGCTTGGCGAGCGCGCCCGGGGAAGCGGCGTGCGAAGATCATTTCCCACAAACCCTAGATGGCGACATCTCTCACCTTCCGTCTGCTCGTCGGAGCGCGAATCTCGCGACGAGGGGGCCGCTGAGATTTGGCGACCTCGACCGGTCTTTGGGCCACGACTTCCGAGGAATCTCACTCCGAATGGATCGGAGGACAACCGCTCCCAGGCGCCAGGGCGCAACCGACACCATGGTCGTCGCCGGCCGGGCGCAACGCCAACGACGCCGCGTCGGGCGTAACTTCAACTACGACCTCTTCCCGTGCTCGTCGACACCGACGGGGAGGAGGAGGCCGCTCTTGCGAAAGCGGCGGCGTGCCACAATGGCGCTGCGGGGAAGAGAACAGGGCAATGGAGAGCCCACGAGCCCGGGCGGCGCCCATTCGCCACGCCGGAAGGAGCCTACGCGTGGGCAGAAGCGCCGTACGGCGACAACGCCTCAGAGATCTATGAGGCATTAGGCACGGCAACCACCACGCCGGTGATCCACAACCGTGACGCCATGGTGAACCAGGAGTTTCCCGTACCAGAGGCACTCGAGCTGATAGCAGACGCACCGCACGACGGCTTCCCCCGCGCCGCAAGTCCGGATTGGGACAACTTGTTCTCCCCGGGCGAAGGTACCCTCACCAAGGGATGGTCGGCGCCTACTTCCGGGAGCTCCACGATGGACATCCAAGCTTAGGATATCGCCCTAGGGCGACTTTGTGTTGTAGACTCAACTCGTTTTTCAATAATGAATATTATGATCCCCTTCGAAATGCTATAACGTTGAGCTCGTAGATGGTCATCTTACTAACCCCGAGGAAAGTGATGACAATGCGAAGTACCACCACAACAATGTGCCCAGTGACACCGGGACATCAGCTCCGTGCGTCGGTCGCGATCCCATGGCAAGGCAAAGTCTGCCCGCCTCGAGAACATCGGCCCGACTTCAAGCTGAGGCCGCCGAGTATGAAGGTTAGAACAAACCATTCGTTAGGAATGGGCACGGCGAAAAGAAACCCACGAGCGCCTCAAGCCCCGAGGCGGCCAATACCGGGGAATAGCTCACGCCCCAGGGGTGCCATCTCCCTTCAACCGTGCCGACCTCATCGTAGGCCGCGGCTGCGATGCTTGTTCGAAAATGCCCGACCCTCCACCAGGGGGAGGAGATTACGAGACGGGCTCAAGGAACTCCTTGACAAAGCCGCGGTCCAACAAGGCGAGCTCGGCTTTCGGGAACTACGCGACATCTAGGCATCGGAGCCAATCTGCGCCAACAAGCATCTGCGAACCCGAGCAAAGCCAAGCCCGGCGCGACTGTCGAGAGAGCGCCTAGTCGACAATCGATCCAACCATGGCGTTTGGGAACGTCTTGAGGAAAAACCACACGAACCCACGGCCCGGTAGGGAACAATCAAGGCGAGCCAACGGGACAATCGGCGACTCCCCAACCTAAGGGAAGAAATTGAACAACGGCGGAACGACCGCGATAGGCGAGGCGGCTCACCCGACCCCGGGCCGCAAGTCTTCACCGAGGAAATTCGAAGGGCACCGCTCCCATCACGCTTCCGACCCCGAGCCACATTGAGAAGTACTCCAGTGACACGCCCGAAGTCCGGCTAGATGATTACCATTTGGCTTGCCAGTTTGCAGGTGCTCATGACGACAAGGTCATCATCCGCAACCTGCCTCTCTACCTTTCCGAGTCGGCGCGAGCATGGCTCGAGCACCTCCCCTAATCAAATCGCGGGCTAGGACGACTTGGTGCGGGTCTTGAGGAACTTTCAAGGCACGCGTACTGCGACCTGGAAACTCCCGGGACCTCGGGAACTGCCGCCCGAAGCCCGACGAATCCTCGCGGCGCCTACATCCGGCGTTTCTCGAAGCAAAGGAATGAACTCCCCGAACGTGACGGACTCCGGCGTCATTGGGGGCGTTCTTGGCGGGCACCACCTGCGGGGAGCTCGTCGAGAAGTTGGGGTGTCGAACCCCGACTAAAGCCAATGACTTAATGGATATTGCGACCAAGTTTGCGAGTGGCGAGGAGTCCGTCGGGCCTTTGTTTGACCAAGTTTCAAAGAGAGGAAAAACGCCGAGAGGATGAGGCCGAGGGATCAAATCCCCCGACGCCAAAAAAGAAGAAAAAGAACAAGAGCCAACAGGGGCAAAGGACTAGCACAGGGCAATTTCGAGGATGAACTTGTCACGGCAGTAGAACGAAAGGGGCCTCGGGCACCCCCAGGCAAGTTCGACGACATGCTTAAGAAGCCCTGCACCAACCACCAATATCCCGTCAAGCATACCCTAGAGGAGTGCAAGACCCTCCGCAAGCACTTCAACAAACTCGGGATGATCCCCGAATGGGAGGAGAAAAAAGAAGAGCCCGAAGGGGAGGATGGGGAAGAATCTAAGTTCCCAAAGGTCGACAATTGCTTCATGATCTTTGGGGGCAGAACAAGCAATATGACGGCCCGACAGAGAAAGAAAGAGCGACGAGAGGTCTTCTCTGCAGAGCCTGCCACTCCCAAGCTTCGTAAATGGTCAGATCAAGCAATCACATTCAATCAAAAAGACCATGCACATCACATCCCGAACCCGGGAGCCTACCCATTGGTGGTGGATCCAGTCGTCGGTAACACGAGACTGTCCAAGGTCCTCATGGACGGAGGAAGCAGTCTCAATCTCATCTACGAAGAGACCCTCGATTTGCTCAAGATTGACAAGTCCAAGATCCGCCGAGGGGGGCCAGCCTTCAACGGCATTGTCCCCGGGAAGCAAGTAAAGCCCCTCGGGCAGATTGACTTACCGGTATGCTTCGGTACCCCCTCGAACTTCCGACAGGAGACTCTGACCTTTGAGGTCCTCGGGTTCAGAGGGGTTTACCATGCAGTACTAGGCCGGCCATGCTACGCCAAATTCATGGCCGTACCTAATTACACATACCTCAAGCTGAAGATGCCAGGGCCCAAGGGGGTAATCACCACCGGTTCGACATATCACCATGCATACAACTGCGACGTCGAGAGCGTCGAGTACGCGGAAGCGCTTGCCATCTCGAGACCCTCATCGCTGAAGTCTCCAAGAGCTTCGACAAAATGTGTGGGGGCCCGAGGCCAAGCGACACACGGGCGGCTTTGAAACTTCCAAAGCAACGAAGATTGTTCCGCTTGATCCCAAGCGTCCCCGGAGAAAGCTGGCGACCATCGATTCGGAGCTCAACCCGAAATAGGAAGCAGTGCTCGTCGACTTTCTCCGTGCAAACGCCCGCACGTTTGCATGGAGTCCTTCGGACATGTCAGGCATACCGAGGGAGGTCGCCGAGCACTCCCTAGACATCCGAGCCGGCTCCAAACCTGTGATGTAGCGGCTGAGGCGTTTCGATGATGCCAAGCACAAGATCATCGGGGAAGAGATCCAGAAGCTAATGGCGGCCGGGTTCATCAAGGAATTGTCCCACCCAGAGTGGCTAGCTAATCCTGTCCTAGTAGAGAAAAAGAACGGGAAATGGCGGATGTGTGTTGACTACACTAGTCTCAATAAAGCATGTCCCAAAGTTCCTTTTCCTTTGCCTCGAATCGATCAAATCGTTGACTCTACTGCAGGATGCGAAACGTTATCCTTTCTTGATGTGTATTCCGGGTATCATCAGATAAAAATGAAGGAGTCCGATCAACTCACGACTTCATTCATCACGCCCTTCGGGATGTATTGCTACCTCACCATGCCTTTCGGGTTGAGGAACGCAGGAGCCACTTACCAGCGATGCATGCAACACGTGTTTGGCGAGCTCATAGGCCAAATAGTTGAAGCTTACGTTGATGACATCGTGGTAAAGTCCAAAAAGACAGCAAACCTAGTTGAAGACTTAGCAGCGACATTCGAGTGCCTAAATGAAAAGGGGGTCAAACTCAACCCAGAGAAGTGTGTATTCGGGGTCCCTCGCGGGATGATTCTTGGATTCATTGTCTCACAACGAGGCATCGAGGCCAACCCAACTAAGGTTGCAGCGGTAACCAATATGGAACCAATCACCAATCTCAAGGGAGTCCAAAAGCTCATGGGTTGCCTAGCATCTCTCAGCAGGTTCATCTCTAGGCTTGGAGAAAAGGGATTACCCCGCATGCATTCTTCTAAAAAATCCGAGCACTTCACTTGGACTGCCGAGGTAGAAGAAGCCCTCGGGAACCTAAAGAGAATACTCACCAACCCGCCAGTATTGGTACCACCAAACCTCGGGGAACCACTACTCTTCTATGTTGCCGCCACCACCCAGGTAGTAAGCGCGGCCATAGTGGTTGAGCGGCAAGAAGAGGGGCACTCTTTACCAGTCCAACGACCGGTCTACTTCATCAGTGAAGTACTTTCAGACACTGTTGGGATCTAACTTTGGTTTCTGTTTAACTTTTGTCCCAAACTTTGAAGATTTCAGGATACATGCAGAACAAAGACAAGTGCTATATCGAAGATGACTTCGCAAGACTTTGGCTTCGCAAAAGAATAGCAAGAGCAAAATAAGAAAGAATGAGTCAAGAATCCGAGCGAAGACGACCACGGGGACTTCGCTGCGGAGTTACCAAAACAACTACAATAGGATAAGATGCATTGCGAAGCCTGACATTACCTTTGAAGCCTCGCGAAGATAAAGGATGTATCTTCGTGAAGAAGAACATTTTGTAGAAGATCAATTTAGAATTCTTAGTGTTTTTGGACAACTACGGCCGGGGAGGGGGATATAAATACCCCCTGACATCCTTTGTAAATGCCATGTTGAATGGCCCCTTTATAAACCATATCATCATCAATTACATGTTGTGTTGAGCACTCACCCAATGACACCAAGACAAGATATCCCCGGATGCGAGAAGCTGCTATACGCCGTGGTATGCTTGCACAAAGAAAGCTCGACACTATTTCACGGCACATCCGGTCACGGTGGTATCGGCATTCCCCCTCGGGAAATAATAAACAACAAAGAAGTCACCTAAGGGTGGCCAAATGGGCGATAGAACTCATGAGCGAGACGATAACATACGCCCGTGCAAGGCCATAAAATCTCGGATCCTCGCCGATTTCATGGCGTAATGGACGGATACTCAACTACCTTCGGCGCCAATCCAAGCGGAATGCTGGACGATGTTCTTCGATGGATCCCTCATGAAAACAGGAGCGGGAGCAGGCCTACTCTTCATCTCACCCCTCGGGGTTCACATAAGGTATGCAATAAGGCTGCATTTCCGGGCCTCGAATAATGTAGCGAGAATATGAGGCCTTGGTCAACGGTCTCCGCATTGCGGTAGACCTTGGAATCCGATGCTGACTGAAACAAGAGGAGACTCCCGGCTCATGGTGGATCAAGTGATGAAGGCCTCTGCCTGCCACGATCCCAAAATGGAAGCATATTGCCAAGAGGTAAGAAAGCTGGAAGACAGATTCCATGGCCTCGAACATCGGCATACTCAAGGAGGTACAATGAGGCAGCGGACGAGCTCGCAAAGGTCGCATCTACAAGGGCCGAGGTACCACCAAACATCTTGACACTAGACCTCTACAAACCCTCCGTCAAGTACCAAAACCAGGAGACTCCCTCGGGGGTTAACCCAACCCCCTCGGGGGCTACGGAACCCTCTTCGGGAAATCAGGAGCAAAACTCAGGGGAAGGGGTCCTTTAGAAAGCAACCCAACAATAGCCAGAGGCCATGCAAATTGATGAAGAAGCACAAGATTGGCGACTACCCCTGATAAACTATCTCGACTAAAGAAGAACTGGCCGGAGGACAAGACCGAAGCAAGACGAATAGCTCGACGGGCCAAGTCCTTTGCGATAATTGGGGACGAACAAGAACTATACAAAAGGGGGGCCTCAGGAATATTTCAGAGGTGCATCTCCCAAGAGCAAGGAAAGGAGCTGTTGGTAGATACCCACGGGGGAGAGTGCGGACACCATGCTGCTCCACGCACCCTGGTGGGAAAGGTCTTCAGGCAAGGTTTCTATTGGCCGACAGCAGTCCAAGACGCGAATCATATAGTCCAAACCTACAAAGGCTGCCAGTACTATGCCCACAAGACACACCTCCCTGCGCAAGCTCTACAGACCATTCCAATCACCTGGCCATTTGCAGTGTGGGGATTGGATATGATCGGACCCCTCAAGAAAGCACCCAGGGGCTACACACATGTGTTGGTAGCAATAGACAAATTCTCTAAGTGGATTGAAGCCCGACCCGGTCGTCACGCCTCGGACAGAAGAAACAGTAAAGTTATTCGAAGATCTGCTCTCGAGATTTGGTGTCCCAAATTCGATCATCACGGATAACGGAACCAACTTCATTGGAAAAAAGTTCCTAGACTTTTGTGAAGATTACAACATCAGGGTAGACACAGCTGCGGTCGCACACCCGAAGACCAACGGTCAAGTAGAAAGAGCCAATGACATGATTTTAAAAGGCCTCAAGCCAAGAATCTTCAACAAACTAAGCCAGTATGGCAAAAGGTGGTACCAAGAGCTACCATCCGTTCTGTGGAGCTTAAGGACGACGAAGGGCAGAGCAACAGGATTCACACCCTTCTTTTTGGTCTATGGGTCCGATGCCGTACTCCCCTCTGATATAGAGTATGGGTCCCCAAGACTCCGAGCCTACACAGAACAAGGCAACCAAAGGGCTCGAGAGGACTCGCTGGACCAATTAGAAGAAGCAAGAGACATAGCACTAATACACTCCGCTCGCTACCAGCAGTCACTAAGACGGTATCACGCCAGAAGACTTAAGCCCCGAGGCTTCCAAGTTGGCGACCCAGTATTGAAATTAAGAAGGGACAGCCGAGAGAGACACAAGCTAGCTCCACCATGGGAGGGGCCATACTTCATCGCAGAAGTACTCAAACCCGGGACATGCAAGCTTAAGAATGAGAAAGGAGAAGTTTACTCTAATGCCTGGAACATAGAGCAACTTCGCCGGTTCTATCCTTAGGACCAGAAAATATGCCATGTACATACACATCTTGTACAAAAGCAATAAAGAAAATCTTCTTATTCCTCAGAAAAATTATGAGTCAAAGTATTCTCTTAGGTAGGATTTTGTCTTAACCACTCCAAAGACAAAAACCTCCCTCGGGGGCTACCGGAGGGGGAACCCCCCTCCCCTTACGATAACCCCTTGGAAAAACTAAGAAACATGAATGCTTTGAAAAAACTCCTTTTTCTTTCTTTTTTGCTTATAACACGCTTAAACCGCAAGAACCTTTCGTAGAAATTCTGGAACGAGGCAAAAAAGGGCTCAAGGACCGCCCCCAGGGGTATCCATAGCCAAATCAACTCGGGAAAGAAAAAATACAAAAGCAACTCAAGCGAGTACTTAAGCTAGATAGAAGCAAAAGATTGACATGTCTCCCGAGGCATCAAGCATAAAAAGATCCCTAGTTACAAAAGGCCTCTCGGGCCACGTACCACAAGTTACTTACAAGCTTGACCCAAAAGAACTCACGGGCCTGGGACATTCTCCGACCCAACTTCAGGCGCTGAGGGTTGGGAAGGGAGGTTCGCCGAAGCACTCGTCTCCTCATCACCCTCCCTCAGCACACTCGCAAAGACATCCTCGGAGGATGCCTCCATAGGCTCGGGGGCTGCCTCATAGCCCGACTCTACGGGCGAAAAGGGGGGAGCGACTTCATCTTCAAAATGAGTGGCCAACACGCCTGCCGGGCCCTCCACCCGGGCATAAAAATCGGCGATCTTCTGCTCATCGGTCCTCTCGTCGGCAACACCTCCTTCTTCTTCGTCATTACGCCCGGGAAGAAGCCGCCGGAAAGAATCCCGAGGGTTTCATCGACAAGGGGAAGTGCGAGCACATCACCGCGAGGCAGCATTTTATCCCGTTACGGAATGCGCTCCGAATCTCGCCTCGGACATATCCCCCGAGGGCACTCAGCTGGCTCCAAGCAGAGGTACCCGACACCAGATCCGGAGGCCCGAACCGGTGGATATGATCCAGAACGACCGCCTCCAATTCCTTGCGCGAGCTCTCCTCGGCATTGAGGCATTGGGACATATTGGTGGCGGCTTCTACCGCTTCTACCCGCAACCTCTCCGCCTCTGCAGGGAAGAAAAACAGGGTTAAAAGGCCATAACGGAGGAGGTGATCCTCCAGACGCAACCATAATAAGAAAAATCATACCTTCACACTTCCCTTTCCACTTGAGCATTTCATTATGCTCACTTGTAGACAGGTTCGAACCAATTCGGCATCCTTCTTCGCCGAATCCACCTCTCGGGCAAGTTCCTCCACTCGGGTGTTCAGGGAGTTGGCCATTTCCGATTGTTTCTTGGCCTCCTCACGAGCCTGGTCACGCTCGATGCGGGCCTCCTCCAACAGCTTCAGGGACTCGACCCGACCCTCTTCACAGTCACGGATGGCCTGGTCGGCATCAGACTTCGCCTTAATTGCTATGGATTTGGCCGTCTCCAGTTCCATCGCCGAAAATCGGAAACGACTCTCCTGCCCGTTTATGAGCTCGGTGAGACGGGTCACTTCCCTCTTTGATTCACGCAGCTCGGCCTGGCTCTATCTAAGAGCATTCCAGCCCATGACATTCCTCCTCAACAACTCTGATTTCTCCCGAGCACATCTCTTCAAACTCTGCAGATCCCGGAGCACCCCGAGAATCAAAAAGAAGAACAAGGAACGAGGTGCAAAAAATAGGTATAAGGGAAAGGGCCACATACCTCGTCAGCTTGAGACAAATGGTGGCGCAAGGTCTGGCCAATCTTCTCCAGACCCTCGGTTGCCCACTTCTTGATCTGGTCATACTCCGCCCAGGCGGCAACCTCAGGGCGATCGTGTATCACCATTGCGGGGGCGCCACCCTCCAACGATCTCCAAAGTTCAACCGAGGGGCCGCCCCAAGCATGAGGATCATTGGAAAAAGGGACATCCCAGGAATCCTCCCCCATGCTAGGGAATTCTGACCAAAAGAAATCGAGAGGGCCTTCATGACTCTCTCCTGGCAATACAAGGTCAGAACTCCCGGGACCCGAGGTTCCCCTCGGAACAAGGGAAGTTCCCAAGTCATAGGACGAACAGACCACCAGCTGGTGAGCGCCGGAGGGCACCACGGGCGGCAGCAAGGCATCGGCAGCGTCAAATAGCTCCTCTTGGGGAACTTCTCCAAGAGCATCTTGAAACACTTCCGAGGCAGGGGGATCCTGGACGTCAACAGGGTCGGGCCCCGTAGTACTCGCTGCCAGAATCCCCTGAGCCTGCACTGCTTCAGAAACCAGGTTTTCCGTGGCTGCTACCTGAGACGGCAGGGGAGAGGGAGAAGAAATCAACTCCGTCCGAGCCTCGGAACCTTCGTCGGGCCGGGTCGGCACAGCAGGAGATGGCAGTTCAACCGCAGCCGGAGCGGGGGATGAGCCGAGGCTGGCATCCACCAACACGTCACTGGTCACCTCTGAAGGGATCACAGAAGGAGGCGTTGGTAACAAGGAAGCTCCCACCGGGGCAGCCTGACGACCTTGGCCCGTAGAAGCTTGGGCGCTAGGACTTGAGTTGCTTCCGGGGGTGGAGGGCGAGCGCTTCAGAAACTCTTTTCCTAATAAAGGATGCAAAGGAAATCAGAAGCGAACAACCACGAATAGAAACAACCTAAGACAAATAGAGATAGAAGATCAACTCACAACGACTTCGGGGCCTCCTTCGGCATGGCTGCAGACCGAGACTGAAAGGACCTAGGTACCGACCGGCCCCCAGAACGTGAGGCCGAGCCGGCCCCTTGCCGCGTCGGGGTCGGAGCTCCCAATGGGGTCTCCGGCTCCCTTCCCGTTGCCTCGAGACTTAGGGGAGATTGATCATGTTTGGGGAGCCGAGCGGGGGCGGCACGCGCACCCCCTTTGGGAGCTCCTCGCCGCCGGCGGCCCGATACTTAGCATACTCCATTAGTTCCGCCCGCTCTTCGGGCCGTGACGGTGACCCCACTGCAGCATCCTGGCGTAGAAGGGCATCACTTTCCCCTGATGACGAGGCGGAATCCGTGGCCGAGGACTCCGTTGACTCGCCACGCTTCCGTTGCTCTCGGCGCCGGTTGTTCAAAGCCATCCTCTGAGCTTTCTTCTCATCCGCCCGAGCCTTCCTCAAACGGTCGCACTCGTTCTGAGCACGACTGGCGTCCCGTCGGGCCTGGTCCTCTGGGACCGGAGGAAACGAGTCCTTATAGTTCAATCTTCCCTGAACAAAGAAAAGAAATAGGTTACGAGTTTAAAACACTAGGAAAGAAGGATGACCAAGGCAAGGGATAATTAGCAAGGAAAGCTCACCATAGAAATATATCCCGGATCTGGGGCGCATTGGGATCCTGGGGACCGTCTTAGGGGTCTTATCACCCGAGGAACATGCGAACCCGACGCTTCAAGGCCTCACCGCAAGATCCCCAAACGCCATTCGGTGCTTGGACGGGTTGGCCTCCTTCGTCATCGCCCGCGGCGGGAGGGGCCCTCTACGTGAGAGGAAGGACTTGGCGACGAGAGAAAGCGGCCACAACCGCCACCGCGTTCACATCACGATCCCGGCTGCGGATGGCGGCGTGAAGGCCATCCGGATGATGTTGCTCATGTTGCGGCGCCCGTAGTGCCAATTATCGGGCTTCACTTTTATCACGCTCCCGGTGTACGCCGGAAGCCCCCCTCCGTCATTCCGAAGATAGAACCACTCCTCCTGCCATCCCTTGTTCGAACCCGTGAGCCGCGAGAGGATGTACTCCTCCGACCGGTTCACCCCATGTTTGTCATAAGGGCGGAGCTGGATGACACAAGATCCAGCCCGCACCGCCCGTCGCGGTGAGCCAGGTGGCCCGGTGCTCAGGGTATTCAACTCCGCCTTGAAAAACCACCTCTAGAGTTCCCAATGGGGCTCGATTCCCAAGAAACCCTCACAGAGGGCCACAAAGATCGACGCCTGGGCGATCGAATTGGGGGGAATCTGGTGGAGTTCGACGCCATACCAATGCGGAATCGCCCGCATGAACCGACTCGCCGGCACACCAAACCCTCGCCTATGATAATCCATCATACTTACGACATACCCGGATGGAGGATGCGGCTCTTCGTGAGACACGTCGGGAACCAGCCACTCCGGCCGCACGTCATCCATACGGGGGCGTAGGAGACCCTCATCCACCAGCCGCTGCAGCTTCGGCTCAGTCACCGATGATCGTGGCCAAGGGAGAGGATCTAGGAGAGGAGTGGTTTCCATCTCCTGCGACGTCATCACCCTCTCCACAGCAACCACCGCGACGGGAGCAGCAATGGCAAGTAAGTGCGACCGCCCCTCGCTTTTCCCTTATCTCCTTCCTTCTCTATGATCTCTTCCCTCTCTGCTTTGGCAATGGCAAGGGAGTACAGGGACTAGCACTATGCGAGGGAGATGAAGGGAAGCCGTACGCCGCCGGTAGAACCTCCAAATATATAAGGGAGACGGGAAACCGTCAGGTTAGCCCAACCGGCGCGGCGGAAGACCAACCAAGCGGATCCAACGGCGAATAGCCCTAGGCAGCCAGTGGGCCCCTGCAGTTAATACAGCAAACAACGGGCTCTGCGCGCGCCGCAGCAAGCCGTCCCATCGAACACGAACAGTCGCCTCCTCGAGAGGTAATGTGAAAAGGCGTGCCAAATGCGCCCGACCCCTGCAGGGGTAAAAATGTCAGTCTGTTGCCTAAACTCAAATGTCTCCCCCCGGGGAGGTGCTTCCGAGCCCTCGGGCAGGAACGAAACATCACCGCAATGCGTAACCCCCAGAGGGGAGCGCCGGGCCATGCGCTCACCATACGGTCCAGAGGATCTAAAGTTGGGCCCTCCGGGTTTCTACAGCTGCCTCAGGACGACCGAGCAAGGGACCAAAGGGAAATGCACAACCGGCCGAGCCTGAGCTCTCAGGAGCTCGGGATTTCCTGAACGTATCTAAGACTTACGGTAACCGCTTATAGAGATGTCCCATCCGTGGGAGGCCCGCTGGCCCTCGGGACCCGACCTGTCGGGACCCGGGATCTGCTAGGAGGCCCGAGAGTTCTCATGGAGTGCGTCCTAGACCACACAGCCGACTCCTGCTCCGGCGGGGGCACGGGCACTCCACTTAGATTTCTTGTTACAACGCTCAATGGGGTGTACCATGCTCGGCTCATAGGGCAGTGTGGCACAACCCCCCTCCTCCTCCCTTCCAGGAAGGGCAACAGAGGAGCGTAAGTAAAAAGACGGGGAAGTTTAGAATGACCTTGCGCACATAAGCGCAGGCTCCGGGTTGCCCCCGCATTTCGGACATCCCTTGCACATTTTGCACAAGTTAGTGGGTAGTTCAAATCTTACCAGCGCGTAAGAAAAGCCCTCTGAGGAATTAAAATATTCCTCCGAGGCCTCGGGGGCTACACCCAACGGGTGCGCTCGCGCGCACCCGTCTCGAGACCAAAAGTAGACCAAAAACCAAAACACAACTGCCAAAACCCCCGAACGAGTCATTCTACTCCCTCGGGGGCTCGGGGGCTACTGTCGGGGACGAAAATAATCGTCCCATAGGTAAAGTAAGCCCACGAAAAATGGCACAGCCCGAAGGCCCATGAAGAAGGATCGATGAGAAGACGATGCCGGGCCTTACGACCCAAGACGTACCCTGGGCTGAGAAGACAGCCACAAGAACGAAGGCCGGCCCTTGGCCGACAAATTTACGAAGAAGGACTTGACGGACGAGACATCCTTTCGCCCCCTCAAAGGCCCAAAGAAGCCCATCTCCAAATACTCATCTAACAAAGCCCAACTTACCAAATCGCCCCCGGCCAGGCCAGGAGGGCCCAGGGTGAAATCCCAGAAGTTGTAAAAATACAAATAAAGAGCCGTTGGGACCATCGTGAGTATTGGGGAGAAAGACTAGTAAAAACAAATCTGCCTAATAGGCCTATTGATGCCCATCAGCATATGGGCTGAATCAGCACAATGGTACAGCACCGGTGAAAGGTCCTAATGGCTAGAGGGGGGTGAATAGCCTATTAAAAATTCTTGCAACAACACTAAGCACCCGGATTAGTAAATAAGATGGCGAAGCTAAATAAGCGGTGCTACGAGCTATCTATGCAAGCCACAAGCAAGAGATGATATTTCTAATGTCTCTAGGATCACTCAAGGGCTATGTCGCTAGTTTACTCCTAGGTGAGCAAGCAATTCTAACTAGATTACCACTAGGAGCTAAAACAAGACTAAGCAAGCTACACAAGCTACCAACTAAGCACCCTAACAAGATATGCTACTAAGTAATGCAAAGAGGTGCTAGAATACAATACCACCGGTGTAGTGTCGAGGTTGTAGCCAATCACCGTGATCACCAAGAAATCTCCAACGAGCAAGAACAAGTGACACGATGATTTTTCACCGAGGTTCACGTGCTTGCCGGCACGCTAAGTCCCCGTTGTGGCGACACACTCACTTGACGTATGCTAAGCAATGGCCGGTGCCAAATCCCCTATGGGAGCTCAAGCAAACGATCACAAGAGAGGGTCCAACAAGCCACGAGCAATCCACTAGTGCTCCTTTTGCGAATCTCCAGCGGGGGGTAAGGAACGACCCCTCACAATCACCACCGGTGTGGCCTCAAACAAGCTCCACTTGAGCTCAACACCGCCTCTTGCTCCAAGCCGCTAGGGAACCGGGCAAATTCCCAAGAAAACAAGAATCCCGCGGCTTCTCCAAGGATGAAGTGCCTCTAGATGCAACCACCAATGCAATGCACTTCTATCACTCTCAATCTCACCAAGAATTCGAGTTATGGATGGAGAGATGAGTGGAGAGGAGTCTCAAATGCTCACAAGCAAGTTAGAGTGTTCAAATGTGCAAGAGAGAGTCTATGAAACCGGGCAAACCCATATATATAGCCTCCTCCACGAGATAGAGCCGTTGCCCTCAAAAAGTGCTCTTTTCGGGGTGACCGGACGCACCGACCGGAACCACCAGCGGGTCCGGTCAAGCGTCCGGTCACTGCTTCCGGTCGCTACCGACAAGGCCTGGGCCCACAGCTGGCGCCCTCCTCCGTGCGTCCGATCACAGGTTCCGGTCGACACCGGAAGCGTCCGGTCCAGCTTCCGGTGCCAGCGTCCGGTCACAAACCCGAGCCGAGCCAGATTACACCCTTTCTGTTATTTTGATCGGACTCTCGACCGGAGCCACCGTCGGTCGCGTCGTCACACCACCGCAGCGTCCGGTTGCCCCATCGCCTGTTGCTTCTCAATCTTTTTCATTGCTCTTTGCTTCAAACTTGCTTCGCCTCTTGCCATGGGTTGCCAACACGTCCAAGATGACCACGTTATCACCAATGTTAGCACGTCGATAGGTTAGGCAAGATCGAAGTTAGTGCTCTTATGTCCTAAATGCAATATGCAAGTCAATTGGACCTAGAAGCACTTCACCAAAGGATTGTCGCGGCATCCCCTCTTGATAGTCGGCTATCTATCCTATAATGTGATCACACGCTCTATCGTGTCTTGATCACCAAAAGGAAAAACCCTATCAAGATACCTTTGCCTTGATCTCCTGGGTTCCTCTCAAGCCGATCACCGAGCTTGACGATCCATCATGTCCATCATCATCGTCCATGTTCATGATCATCATGCTCCTTGTCATCCATCTAATCCTATCTCAAAGTCATCACTTAGAGCAAAGGATTAGTCCACAAGTGTGTCATCAATTTTCAAAACCAAACATGAGATTTCAATCTCCCCCTTTTTGGTAATTGATGACAACCAACTCACAAAGATTTGAAATAAAATTCAATTAAACTTGAATTGCTTGCCCATAGCATTTTGATCATGAATCAAGGATTGGACAAACATTTCAAGGTTCGGTTTTGGTAGTAGTAGCTCCCCCTACATATGTGCTTCCATGTGTTTGGATCAAGTTGGCACATATGTATGGATAGAAATCTTGGGGAGAGATACTAATACCAAAAGAGATGCTAAGGTTCTAGAAATTGGACCTTTGAAGCATGAAACCATCGAGAGTCCTTAGCATCAATATAACTAGACAATCATCAAAACTCAACATACCCCATGAGATCAACATTATAGGCTAAAATGTGAGCTTTGTCTAGATACATCCTATGCATGCTAGTTGGTCAATACACCAATCATTTTTCAAAAACTAGCATACACCAAGCAATCATGAATATTGAATTTAGATTGCTAATGCAACATTTCATTATGATCATGCACATACAAATGCACAAATAGTCTATGAGCTTGCTCCCCCTATTTGTGTGATCCTTTCCAACATCTTTGTGACTTATTTCTCCCCCTTTGTCAACAATCACCAAAAAGGTGTAAATGAGAGAAATTAAGTCAATCAAAGTATCACATGTGGTCTCATCTAGATCACTTGCCTTTCCATGTATTCAAGTTTGAACCAAGGACAAGCTTTTTTTTTCACACCTCATATGCATAAGGGTTATCTTGCACCATGTTAGAATACACATCAATAGCGCATTTTCTAGAGTTGACACTAGGATTGCAAGCACATAAACATGTCATATGCCACCACTAGTTCATAGAACCAATCAAAGCTATAGTGGTGCCACACATACATTGAAAGCATTTTATTTTCCATGAATGAGCCTAATAAGCATGCATGATGTCTAGATGCTCTAACAAGTCCTTAGCAACATATGAATGCCATGACAACCAACTTTTACCTTGGGGTTTGTCGAAGGAGAGGCATGTCATATAAGTGGGGTGCATCAACTCAAGTTGGAGAAGTCAATAATGTTCAATTCTCCCTTTAGCATGCAAAACCTCTTCTCATCAAGTGGCTTGGTGAATATGTCGGCTAATTGATCTTTGGTGCCAATGCCCATGATACAAATGTCACCTTTTTGTTGATGATCTCGTATGAAGTGGTGCCTTATATCAATGTGCTTTGTTCTTGGATGTTGAACCGGATTTTGGGTCATCTTCCTTGCACTTTCATTGTCACAATACAATGGAACTTTGTCAAATGTGAATCCAAAATCCTTCAATGTTGACCTCATCCAAAGCAATTGAGTGCAACAACTTCCCGCACTAATGTATTCGGCTTCGGCGGTTGAGAGAGCAACACTATTTTGCTTCTTTGAAGACCATGATACTAGTGACCTTCCAAGGAATTGACATGTGCCACTTTTGCTCATTCTATTGATCTTGCACCCTCCATAATCGGAATCCGAATATCCAATCAAATCAAACTTGGATCCCTTTGGATACCATAGTCTAACATCTTGTGTGCCCTTCAAGTACCTCACAATTCTCTTTGTAGCTTTGAGGTGACTTTCTCTTGGACTGGATTGATATCTACCACACATGCCCACACTAAATGCAATGTCCTGGTCTTGATGCGGTTGCATAGAGCAAACTATCAATCATGGACCTATACTTCTTTTGTTCAACCATGTTGCCACTTGGATCGGGATCTAGGCTTCCATTGGTTGCCATAGGTGTGGACATTGACTTGGCATCTTGTAGATCAAACTTCTTGATCATATCCTTGATGTACTTGCCTTGACTAATGAATGTGCCATTCTTCAATTGCTTGATTTGAAGTCCAAGAAAGAATGTGAGCTCTCAAGCATTGACATCTCAAACTCATTGGCCATCATTTTAGCAAACTCTTCACAAAACTCTTGGTTGGTTGACCCAAAAGATAATGTCATCAACATAGATTTGCAACACAAACAAGTCTTTGCCAATCTTCTTGGTGAAGAGAGTGGTGTCCACCTTGCCCATCTTGAACCCTTTAGAGAGGAGAAAATCTCTCAACCTCTCATACCATGCTCTTGGTGCTTGCTTCAAGCCATACAATGCTTTCTTCAACTTGTAGACATGGTTGGGATACTTCTCATCTTCAAATCCCGATGGTTGCTCCACATACACCAACTCATTGATGAAGCCATTCAAGAATGCACTTTTCACATCCATTTGATAGAGCTTGATGTCATGAGCACATGCATATGCAAGCAAGATTCTAATTGCTTCAAGTCTAGCAACCGGTGCATAGGTCTCTCCAAAGTCAAGACCCTCTACTTGAGTGTACCCTTGAGCTACTAGCCTTGCCTTGTTTCTCACTACAATTCCATCTTGATCTTGCTTGTTCTTGAAGACCCACTTGGTTCCAATCACATTATAGTCCTTTGGCCTTTCCACCAATTCCCATACATCATTTCTCTTGAAGTTGTTCAACTCTTCATGCATGGCATTGATCCAATCTTCCTTCTTTAGTGCATTTTCAATGTTCTCCGGTTCTTCTTGTGCTACAAAGGCATGGTGAGCACAAAAGGATGCCAATCTTCTTCTAGTAACCACTCCACTATTGATGTCACCGACAATTTGATCAATTGGGTGATCCCTTGCAATGTTGGATGGGGCACTTGATGACTAGGATGAGGAGTTGGACTAGCTTGTTGCTCTTGAACTTTATCTTGTGTACCACTAGTGCTTGCTTCATTAGCATTGATCTCAATTGTAGTGGTAGGCAATGGAGTGTCATCATCATCTTCCACTTGTCTTGGCCGAATGTCACCAATATCCATGTTCCTCATTGCATTCTCCAAGTTGGAACCACTCACATCATCATGATTTTCAACTTCATTTTGAGAGCCTTGGGTTTCATCAAATTCAACATCATGAACTTCTTCAAGCTTGCCACTACCCAAGTTCCAAACTCTATATGCTTTGCTTGTAGTTGAATATCCAACTAGGAATCCTTCATCACATTTCTTGTCAAACTTGCCCAATCTTGTGCCTTTCTTAAGAATGTAGCATTTGCATCCAAAGACTCTAAAGTAACCAATGTTAGGCTTTCTTCCATTGAGCAACTCATATGGTGTCTTGCCAAGCATCCCATGGCAATAGAGACGGTTGCTACAATAGCAAGCCGTGTTGATTGCTTCGGCCCAAAAGGAAAGGCTAACATTGTACTCACTAAGCATTGATCTTGCCATTTCAATCAAGGTTCTATTCTTCCTCTCAACTACACCATTGGATTGAGGAGTGTAGGTTGGTGAGAATTGATGTCCAATTCCAAGCTCATCACACAACTCTTCAATTCTTGTGTTTTGAATTCACTTCCATTGTCACTCCTAATCTTCTTCATGGATGTCTCAAATTCGTTTTGAACTCTCTTGACAAATGTCTTGAAAAGCTCAAACACATCATTCTTGTCATGCAAAAAGAACACCCATGTGTATCTAGTGTAGTCATCAACTATGACAAAACCATACTTGTTGCCTCCAATGCTAGAGTATGATGTTGGCCCAAACAAGTCCATGTGTAACAACTCAAATTCTTTGCTTGTACTCATTGTACTCTTGGTTGGATGTGCATTGCCATGTTGCTTGCCGGCTTGACATGCTCCACAAGGTTTGTCCTTCTCAAACTTCACATCATTCAAGCCTCTAACCAAGTCATGCTTCATCAACTTGTTCAATTGCTTCATTCCAACATGACCAAGCCTTCTATGCCACAATCACCCTTTGCTAGCCTTTGAGAGTAAACATGTTGTCAACTTGGCTTCTTTTGAGTTGAAGTCAACAAGGTAGAGATCACCATATCTAAAACCCTTGAAGATCATGTTTGCACCATCACCACTAACCACTTCAACTTCTTGACTTGTGAATATGCATTTGTACCCATGGTCACAAAGTTGAGAAACCGACAAGAGGTTGTAATCAAGATGATCAACTAGCAACACCTTTGACAAGATTTTCTCTTGAGTGATAGCAATCTTGCCTAGCCCCAACACATTGCCTTTCTTGTCATTGCCAAAAGTGATTGACTCATATTCATCAATGCCCTTGATACTAATAGACTTGAACATATGAGAATCCCCGGTCATGTGTTGAGTGCACCCACTATCCATTATCCAATGCTCTTCTCCCAAGCACGGTAATTGACCTACAAAATAAGATCAATTCTTCTTAGGTACCCAATGTTGCTTGGGTCCTTCAAGGTTAGTCACCAAGGCCTTTGGTACCCAAATGGCTTTCTTCTTTGAGCCCATCCATGGTGTACCAATGTACCTAGCACGAACACCATTGTTCTTCTTCACAAGCATATATGAGTGATCAAGCTTGATGGAAGAAACATTGGTCCTCTTGTTCATGCACTTTTGCTACACATGACCAACTTGCTTGCAAGCTTTGCAATAGCTACCATTGCTCTTCACAAAACATGTCTTGTGAGTCACATAGGCGGCCTTGCCTTTCTTGGGGATATAGCCTAAGCCCTCCTTGTATAAGGATGCTCTTTGGCTACCCAAGCACATAAGCAAGCGGTCCTTAGCACCATAAGCCTTAGCCAAGGTGTGATTGAGCTCCTTCACTTCCCTCTTTAAACAAGCATTCTCATGAATAAGTATAGGGTTGTCATTATCTTCACTAGAGATGGATATGCTAATGATAGAGCTAGCGGAGGTCTCACACTTGGGGGTTGATTCATCAACAAAAATGTCACACATGATGCTTGCATTGGATGTATCAACATTTTCAACAACTAAGCACAACTTGTGCTCATCAAGTAGAGAGGAATTTTCTCTAACTTAGAATGAGATTTCTCAAGCTTCTTATGGTTGACTCTCACAAGATTATCTCATCAAGTTCTTGCCTCTTTGTTTCCTTTACGCAAGCCCTTGCATTCCTTCCTACTTTGAACATGATAATGCAATCATCAAGCATGCTTTGCAATTCCTCCCTAGTGAGTGTTTGCTCCTCATCATCACTATCACTATCACTATCATCATCATCATCATCACTAGTGATAGATTGTACCTTGAGCCATGAAGCATGAAGAAGAAGGAGTGTCGAAGAGGGAGATCTTGTCATGCATAGCAAGGTGAGCTTGTCCCTTCTTCTTGTTCTTCTTCTCCTCTTCTTCATCACTTGAGGAGGATGAGCCATCACTATCCCACATAGCCACATGTGACTCATTCTTCTTCTTGGGCTTCTTCTCCTTCTCATTCTTGGCATCATTCTTCTTTCTTGCTTTCTTGATGCCCTTCTCATCATCACTATCATATGGGCACTCGGCAATCAAGTGACAATCATCATGGCAACGAAAGCATGTCATGTTGCCTTCATTCTTGCCATCCTTGGTCTTCTTCTTGGATGATTGCTTCTTCTTGTTCTTGGAGATGTAGTTCTTCTTCACAAACTTCCCCAATCTCCTCACAAAAAGAGTCATTTGCTCATCCACTTCACTTCCACTTGTAGAGGTGCCATCCTCTTTATCACTTGATTCTTCCTTCTTCTTCTTGCCCTTGGATGATGAGCTTGCCTTGAGTGCCAAGCTCTTCTTGTCCTCTTTCTTCTCTTCATCCTTG
>JADLZK010004124.1:0-10748 GCA_015847255.1 Hyparrhenia diplandra | reverse complement strand
GAGCATTTGGCCAGACAGTCGGGCGAACGCCTATCCGCCGAGCGCCGCCTCAGAAGAAGCAAATAAAGTGAGCGGCGGCGTCAGTAACCTTCGCCCGATAGCCGTAATGCTAGGGGCTTCCGCTCTATGGCGGTCGCGCTGGGAGGACACGCAGCGCGGATGCGCCGAGATTCGGTCAAGCATGCCGAATCGCCGGGACTTCCGTCCGGTGGCGATCGCCGGAAGTCACGCCAGGCGGACGTGTCGCGATTCGGTCCAAGATGCCGAATGCTCATGCCTTCGCCCCGTGAGCGCAGTACTCGGCGTAAATCCCCCAGCTCCGGCTAGAGTAGCCGAAAGCAGCCGCCGTCGCCGCGCCTGGAAGACCCATTGACTAACGTCTCAGCCTCGTTCTGCGTGTACGCATCTCGATGTCGGGGCAGCCCAAGGAGGGTAGCGGGAAATGTCGGTATGAAAGTACCATGTTGCCCCCCGATCGTCGGCGAGGCGCCGGGATCTGTGGTTGGTAGGAGGACAAATCGAATTGTAATAGTCTATGGATTCATAAATAGACCCCCTGCCGTAAAGACAATACGTAGAATTAATAGAAGAGTGTCTAGCCTTGCACACACCTTTGGTGTCCATTTCGCCCGCTTGTGTGATTGGCCCCGCCGTGGGTAGCCCGCGGCTACACCAACATTGGCGCCCACCGTGGTTGTGCAGCAACCCATGTCTCCGGGCGAGAAGACCTGGCGGCGCCGGGCAAAGACTGGCCGGACCCGACGATCCCCGTCGATCCTCCTACCGGTGACCGTTACTCCGCCAGGTCGCGGCCGTAAAGGGCGAAATGGCGATGCGCCACCGGTCCTACACCGGACAGGCCCCTCCCTCGAGCAGGAGGCCCGGTTCCGAGGATGGAGAAGATTCAGAAGAACGTAGAGCCCACCGAAAGCACGGCAACCGCTAATGAGCAAGAACGCCCCACGCATCCAAGAATTGAGCCTCAAAGTGTGCCAAACTCGTGAGAGTTGAGGGCCCGTGGCGATGCGCGGGGTCGATGAAAGGAGAGGGGCGTTCTTGCTTAAGAGAAGATTCGCCTCGAACAGCTGAAGCTTCGTCAAATCGAGAAAGAGAATTACCCATGAGATAGCGCTCGATGGAGAAAAACACCACACCATCCCAAGGAGGGGCAAGAACCAGTTTCGCCAAGCAGATGGGGGAGGCGTTTGACCCGGCCTCAGCCTCATCTGAAGCTACAAATTTAAGCCCATGGCCCATAGGGTAAAACCCGCATCGCCATTCAATAGAAAATCGGATCCAAGGAAGTTCATCGCAGAAGCTTTCAAGTGAAGCCGCAGTATATCTCGGCAAGGATTCGTCACTTACGCAAATCTCTCATCATGGCGGCGAGGAAGACATCAAGCAAGCATGAATGGTATATCGCCCCTACCCGCTTTCAAATAAGAAATTGGAAACAGCCGAGAGAGCAGTAATCATCACCTTTGAGGGTTTTTTGGCCTTAAAAAAGGGAACCAGAGATTTCCCTAAAGCTCAAGCAAGAGGATGGAGAGTCATTAACACAATATCTCTAAAAGATAGTACATGCTCAAATGCCAATGTATCGGATGAAGTAGTGATAGCACGCAATCGAGGGCATGGCCATAGGTCAATGCGCCAAGGCCCTAGACAGAGAGGAACCCAAAACCTTAACCGAAGTTATAATGACGATCAAAAAAGTTTGCCAACCAAAGAAGGTCCGAAAAAAAGAAAAAGGCAAAATGGTGAAAGGACGGTAAAAGCAACAATCGCCCCATCCAAATGCAAACAATAGCCAAAGGTGGCAAGACCCTCGTCCGGCCAACAATGTGCAAGATGATTCGCCCAAAATGATCGAACCCAGTCAAGAGCCAGGCTCCGGACGCCTCAAACTCGTGCTTAATCAGTCCAACCCAGGTGGCCGGGCTCAAGGGGCAGGGGGCGCTGAAGAGGCCGGATGGACTCCACTGGTACCGTAGATTGTTTCGTCATGCGGGTGAAAACATGGGTCACTTCAAGTAGAGACCGCAAATATGGGCACATGGCCAAGGAGAAATCAAAGACGAAAGTTCACAAGCTAGGGTTCAAAAGCATGTGTTCAACATGAGAGAAATGTAATAGACGACAACAATGCATATACGCTATCAAAACACACAGTTGCCACCCCGCCATTAGTGCAACAGGTTAATCTCCACATGCTCCGCTCACCACCACCAGTACTCGAACTACCCGGTTATATCCGCAAGCCCAGCCTCCATCAATGGCGCATCCGACAAGGACACGCCTATGCTGTCCAAGAATTTGCCCTGATTCGTCGAGTACAAAAAGATATGAAAATTGCTTCTCTGAATTTTGGTCCAAAATAACTCAACCAAAAATAACAGTATTGCACCTAAAAGTTCTTCTCGGCAATAATGTAAGCAATTGATTGTATGAATCCTCCCGGCAAATATAATATATTTCAGGAATAATTTAATTGATAATAACCACTGCTCTAACATCCAACGCATATATATACTATATATAGAAGTTGTATCGACCGATCACAGTTAATGGCAAAGGCAGTTTTAGAAAATGATCCAATTTATAAGATAAAATTGCCGGACAGGACTAAATTCACAAGCACAGTATGTTCTGATTTGAATCAACACTCGCCCCAACAGATCAGAAAAACTCGGCAAACAATTGTGATCCAAATAATTCTTCTGATAAATCAAACACAACCGTGAAGCAGTAATATTGATAGATGGATCGGCTTTACAATCAGATGCAACCTCAATCCTTGATAACTTCTTCCACCTCAAGAGCCCTCGATGACCACGATCAGAAGATGACGAACTCCAAGAATTCCAAGCGACGACTCGGTCAATGAAATCGACACGCCTCCACGCAAACTGCGAGAGATCCGAAGAACACCCTCCTAGGTTCTCAACAGCGGCGGCGGCTCGATGGGGGATAACTCCACAATAAAAATTCAACCTGCTCCCTACTTTGACACGCATGCCAGACTTATAAGGCACGCAGGTCGCATGACACACACGGGACTCGACTTCATGGTGCACATGCACGCATGCCAATCCAGCTAAACTCAAAATAGGAAACTAAAAGTATAATAATGCTAATTCTAAAATAGCTCACACACATCTATATTAAAATATTACGGCCAAGATGCTAAACATGGTTAGCACTTACTAACTCCACCAATAGCATGAAGAAATGTTTGTATATCAACTCGGGAGCAGTCCTTCATGACGAAAATAATTCAAGTGATGTCAACCCCTCAATAGAAACCGACATAAATATATTTTCTTTTGGCTTAAAGCTGATCCTTGACGAAAGCCCACTTGGCATAAATATTTCCTTTTGGCCTCTTTTATATATTTTTCTTTGAAGAAAACACACCAAATTTCAAGAAAGATGCATTGTTCATATTTTTAGCCAATAATCCCCAAAATATTAATATCTTGAGGGAGTCATGACTCATCATTATTCTCCTGCTTGAATCAAAGCCGCCCCTCGGCTTTGACATAGCTCGGCCATAATCTTCATTTACTGGATCATGAATAGTGCTAGCAGTAATTCCTTGAGTAGAAACACTACATGATCAACATTCTTCACAATGTCAGACTCATTGTCGTGGACTCCAAAATCAACAAGGATTCCAGGAGTATTTCCTGCAACTTTAGAATTCACGCTTAAAAGTTTCAGGTGCAATAATACTAGCCGCAATAATCACATCCTTCTTGCCAAACTGCATAGAAGAGTTATTTAGAGCTGTCTTGGCAGCCGACCCTTTACAAAAGTTTCTGAGAAACTTTATTATTTTCTCCCTCTAGAGCTAAAAAGCCACCTTGGGTTCCATTATAATTTCAACAAAAATTAGTTGCAGTTCCCTTCCCTGAAGTGTTCTACAGTATTGTCCCTTTTTCTGAACCAAAAGCCGCCGTTTTAAATACTTTGCATGCCTTTTTCTTCACCTTGACAGAGCAAAAACCTCCACCTTGATAGCACTCTCAAGCATTGGTTTGAGCACATGATTAACAATTTGTGCACAAAAAGAATAATATTAGAACGACCACCATGAGTAGTATCAAGATCAAATTGCCAGCGTCTAATCTAAATACAAAAAATGACATGCACTCAATGGTGCCACATCAGCAATCCGTCCATCAATAATATATGTTCCAACCGAAAATTTAACTCTAGCCTTATGAGTAATTTTCAGTAAAAATTACTTTGATTCATCCTACCGTATTATAGCGAGGTGTTGAAGCCTCCGCAGAGACAAAAGATAATGCATTGGCAAAATCCAGCCAATAACATTAGCAAAACTGCCACCATCAATAATTAATTTGCATACCTTGTCTCTAATTTTGCACTCGATCGAAATATATTAGAGCCGCTGTCCTTCAAACTAACAATGGTACCATCACTGTGTATTTCCTTTGCCATCATAGATAACCCATCAATTGTATCATCTGTACTGCCAAGTCGGCCTGGGATTGGAGTCGTCACAAGAAGAAAACACTCATACTTTGCAGTCCCGGCGTAGGAGAAATCTCAGCACACCCATGCATAACTGTCTGTTTCGTGGTAAATGCAAGACTCCTCGACAACAATTGAGTAAATATTTTTATTAGAAAATATCAACCTTCCGACTGAATATTCCTTATTAGAAATATCAACCTTCCTGACATGCTCTTTTATAGCCACATTATTCTTCCCAAATTTATATGGATCAACAATATTCTTTCTGAGCATGAACCTAACTTACCCCTACATTAGGATTAATACCGTAAACTTTCCGCGAGGGAGTAGGAAGATCAACACTCTGTGATGAATAACAACAATTGGCTTTGGGCCAAAACCAAAGCCATTGTAACACAGCCTTCATATCACCCCATGTCCTACAAGGTTCTTTCACCCTCTCATCATGCCCTTATGGAAATCCCGGCCACCAATGTAAGAAAGATTAGCAAAAATGTCTTCTTGGCAAAGAACAACTGCATGTGTGGTTCAAGTACACACAACCCTCAAGCAAGAAAACGTGCATGCATCTTCCCCAATCATAGTAACTGACTACTGGTTCTCAAATAAAGCGCCGCAATAATTTAATCTTCTTACTAGCAAAGACTAGTAATCAGCCATTGAAAAGAAAAATCCAAATGCAACCGCGGAACAACCCTTCGCCTCAATACTAACCATAAGGACACTATGCTGTCCAAGAATTTGCCCCGATCTCCCACAGTACATAAAAGATATGAAAATTGCTTCTCTGAATTTTGGTCCAAAAATAACTCACCCAAAAACAGTATTGCACCTAAAAGTTTTTTTTCGGCAATAATGTAAGTAATTGATTGTATGAATCCTCCCTGGAAATATAATATATTTTAGAATAATTTAATTGATAATAACTAATTGCCTCTAACATCCAACGCATATATATACTATATATAGAAGTTGTATCGACCGATCACAGTTAATGGCAAAAGGCAGTTTAGGAAAACGATCCAATTAATAAGATGTACCGCCGTTTGACAGGACTAAATTCACCAAGCACAGTATAAAATGATTTAATCAACACTCGTCTCAACAGATCAGAAAAACTCGATAAATTTGTGATCCAAATAATTCTTCTAATAAATCAAACACAACCGTAAAGTAAAGAATATTGATAGATGGATCGCTCTACAATCAGATGCAACCAACCTTGATAACTTCTTTCCACCAAGCAGCCCTCGGCGACCACGATCAGAAGATGAGAACCCAAGAATTCCAAGCCGACGCACTGAAGTCAATGAAACTCGACACGCCTCCACGCAAACTGCGGAGGATCCTAAGAACACCCGCTAGGGTTCTCACGAAGCGGGCGCTCGATGGGGATAACTCCACACAAAATTCAACCTCGCTTCCCCTACTTGGCACGCAGCCGCCGACTTATAAGGCACGCAGGCCGCATGACACACACGGGACTCGACCATGGTGCACATGCACGCATGCCAATCCAAATTTAAACTCAAAATAGAAACTAAAAAGTATAATAATGCTAATTTAAAAAAAATAGCTCACACACATCTATATTAAAATATTACGCCAAGATGCTAAAACATGGTTAGCACTTACTAACTCCACCAATAGCATGAAGAAATGTTTTTAGGTATATCAACTCCTGAGCAGTCCTTCATGACGCAAATAATTCAAGTGATGTCAACCCAATAGAACCGGCATAAAATATATTTTTTTTGGCTTAAAGCTGATCCTTGACGAAAAGGCCACTTGGCATAAAATATTTCCTTTGGCCTTCTTATATATTTTTCTTTGAAGAAAAATACACCAAATTTCAAAGAAAAGATGGGATTGTTCATACTTTTAGCCAATAATCCCCCTCGAAATATTATCTTGAGGAGTCATGGACTCATCAAGATCTTCCCCCTGAAACTCCAGGTAGAACAACCACAATAGAACATGCACATGAAGCCCCAAAAAGCGCCAAGAAAATAGGCAGGGAATTCGTACTTCCCGCCCTGTGGACACATCTACGCATCACAAAGGCGGTCTAATCTTGAGCACTAAAACAAAAGGGCCAAAAAGGGACTATGTGAGAAGAGTACACACCTGTAACACCGAGACTACCCTTGAACAGCCGCATGGTCAATGGTCCCAATCACATTCACTTTTGAAGTTTACTTTCTGGGCTAAGAGACTACCCCATACAGATGCATTCGCGGCAACCGCAAACGGGATAAGTTCACACTTCACAACATCCGATAGACAATGGAAGTTCAGCAGATATTCTCGCTCATCAAGGCCTTCCAAAGCATGGATATGGAATCCGAGGACGCCGCAAACTGGTAATGCCTCTATTCGTTCGAGGGAAAAAGGATAGATGCCATCGAAAGAAAGACATCGCAAAGAACTTTCGAGGTTGGTTTATGCCGAACCAAAATTATAACATTCGGATATAGTCAATATAGACTACCCTACACATAGTGATTTCGGTGGGAGTCATAAGCAAGTTTGATGCAAGAATCAAGCAAAAGTTTTGTGCATGAAGATACCTTCCCTTTCTCGGCATTGTGACCGTATGGGGTGGAGATCGAAGCAGCGCCCGGAAGATAGATGCAAAAAGCCGCACCCTGATACAAAGCATGATCAACGAGGTAAATGCAGACCGGAAGATAAAGACGACGAGAAAAAGCAGCGAATTGGAACCCAAAGCTGAAAAAGATCGAGAGCCGAAGTCGAAGTGCCCCCGCCTAATCCACAAAAAGGGGCTCCGATATCCACAACAGACAAGAGAGAGAGATTATAATTGGCTCCGGAACTCCAGCCCGACAAGGCAAATTTCCTTCGCTTGTCCGCGATTCCTTGACCTAACCTCGATGTGTTCGCTTTGGTCGTACCGAGGATCTAAAAGGGGTAAGCCAAAACCCGGCTCAACACAACCCTCGAGCGAAAGGTGTTAAATGCTGAAAAACCTAAGAAGCGCAGGATTGAGGAAGTTATCCGGAGAAAGAAGCCGCGTGGAAGCCAGCCGCCGAAGTCCGTAGACTTCGGATGCAGTAATCAAAGCTAGTCCAATACCCCGGTCGGTTAGCAAACGTGGTCATGGTCCGTAAGAAGACATCCCACCCTAACATCAAGAAATGGCAATGCGAGACTTCCACCCGATCTAAACAAGGCATGTCCGGCGACCCATATCCTCTCCCGCATTAGACACCCCTGATCGACTTAGCCCTCGCCGCCAAAGAATGAGTTCCGCCGATTGTTTTTCCCGATACCATCGACAGACCTCCGAATCCGAAGATCGGGAGAAGACAAGCTTCACTACCCAGGGGACTTCATCAAGCTTCGCTTTAATGCCCCAAGGACTGAGGAACGCCGATCCACCTTTTCAAGAAGAATGCCGGATGAAGTGTTTAGAGAGCGTAAGAAGAAGAAGAACTGCAACATAATGGATGATATAGTAGTAACTGTAAGAGCATTTAAAGAGCTGTATATCAAATACCTTAAAAAAGAAACTTTCGCTATCTAAGGTGAAGCTGGTCTTCAAGCTAAACCTCGAAAAATGCATTTTCGCATCACAAAAGGCAAGAGATGTTGATGTCTAGTGTCGTACTTTGCAGGCATAGAAGCGAACCGAGACAAGATCACGCAATCATAGACATGAAGCCCCCCCGCATACCTAAAAGAAAAGTCCAACGGCTCACGTGATCTACTCAGCCTTTAGTAGGTTCATCTCAAGGTCGTACGCAAAAAGGGCTTACCTTTCTTCAAAGTGCTAAAGGACACCACGGATTTCGAATGGGGACCCAACAACAAAAGGCTTTTCAAGACTCGAAAGACTATCTTACCAATCGACAACAATGTCGAAACCATCACCAAAAGGCAAGTGTTATTGCTATACTTAGCAGCGTCACCGGTTGTGGTAAGCTCTGTCCCGGTCGAAGAGAAAGAGCATGACAACAAGCTCAAGCAATTTCCTATCTACTATGTATCCGAAAGCCCTTTCGGCAGCAAAGCTTAACTACTCGTGAGGCTGGAGAAGATATCTTACACAGATCCCGATGGCAAGCCAAAAAGCTCGCACATTATTTTCGTGCACACAAGATTCGGGTTGTCTCCTCTCGCTCTTAGAAGCTCGCTCGAGAATAGCGGCCGTAGGCAGAGTGGGCAAATGGGCGCCGAGATGAACGAGTTTGTAATTGACTATGAGCACAGGTCGACCATAAAAATCTCGTGCAATAGCGGATTTCATAGCGAGCATCGGACTCCGGCGACTGAAGGCAATCCAGTAGCTTTTCGACGAAACCAACTTGGACCGCATTTTGTGATGGAGCCCGGTGCGATAAGGGCTGCTGGGATTTTGGCTATACTAACGCCTCGCCAGGGGCCGTCCCATCGATACGCAGCGCAGCAGTAGCTCACAAGCACCAACAATACGGGCCGAATATGAAGCGTGCTTCTCGCGACTTCAAAAAGCTAAGAGCAATGGGAGTCAAAAAGATGTGTCATTCGCATGCATTCACAAGTAGTAAGCGGACATTGCGAGAAGGAGTACACGACAGAGAGCCGACTCCTAGTCGGATATTTACAAGTAGTAAGAGCAATGGAGAAGCATTTCTGGGGGTTCTCAATAAAGTACATACCACGCATGAAAACAGGAAGCCGATGAGTCGGGCAAAGGCAGCCGCGCTAGGGGTTCCGACCCTCCCGGATGTATTCTTCCAACAACTTTTCGGCCAAGGCAATCAAAGAAGAAGAAGAGGTACCAAGGGCAATTCATGTCATCGCAAGTCATGATTGGAGGAGCCCAATATTCGCGATTCTTGACGAGGAACATATGAGCCCCGACTCCAAGCATGAACAAAGGAACGAATGGAGTCACGAACCAAGCACTACTCCATCATAAGGGTGAGATCGGTACAAGGGACGGTATCGTGAGGCTCCAAAGCTCAAATGCATCAGATCGAAGAGGGACAAAAAGCTCCCGGACGAAATTCATGGAGGAATGTGCGGAGCCCACGTGGGGACCTCACTCGAAATTGCCCATAGAGCAATGAGACAAGGTTTTATTGGCCATCGCAGTCGAAGACGCAAAGCAACCGGTCAAGACATGCGAAAAGCCGTCGGATGTTCGCCAAGAAGCAAAATGCACCTTCCAACCCAACCAGGTTGATAGTGCCCACTTGGCCTCTTCAATGTTGGGGGTAGACATAGTAGGGCCATTACCAACGGCCCCGTGCAATGTGAGATTCACGCAGCAGTGGCACTTTCGAAAGTATTTCACCAGCGGATAGAAGCAAGACCTCTAGCCGTAATCACTTCAAAGCAACTTTGATCGGGCTTTCATATGGCAACGATAGTCACGCCGCTGGGGTCCCATCTTACATAACATGGGACAATGGCAAGCAATTTGACTCAACCGAAGTTCGGGAACTTCGCGAAGAACTTTCGATCAAGGTGACTTTCGCGATCGGTATATCATCCACAAAGCAACGGGGTCTGTCGAAAAAGGCCAATGCACTATGTAAAAAGGCCTCTACGACATAGCGCTGAGGGCTTCTGACGCTAGCGCTGCTGCGCGTCGCCCATTAGGGTCTCTAAATGTCCGACTTTACGGACTCGTCAGTAGCGAAAGCGCTCGCAATGTGCTTTAATGCGACGGATTTCGCGGCGCTCTCAAAACTTCCCGTCTCAGTAGTGAGCCCCTTTGTTACACACGCCGCTGGAACGCCCTGCGGGTCCCGGGTTTTGCTCGACCATGGTCTACGGATCTACGTACATAATTTTCTAAGATGCGACCGTATCTTTGGAAATGTCACGCGACTGCGGCATCGCGATCGACCGACGTGCGCCCAAAAATTAGTGACGCGACGGCTGCGATGCGATCGGTAATCAGCTTTGAATGTGCGCACGCCGCATACACAATAAGGCGCTCGCGTGCTACTAACGCATCACCACGCGATGCTTGTATGCGTATCGCGACGCTCTAATCGTTATCCATTCACGCATACCCGATCACTATAAGGGTCTCAGAAACCGTTATTCAAATATGTACCCGCGGTGGAACGCAAAACTGACCGCGGATATCTTCGCACTTACGTACGCCGCGGGTACACGCGTATCCGTGTCGCCTACGTAGCTACGGACGCAGCTTAGATCGCCGATCAGAATTACACTCCAGCCCACGACGCTTGTTTTGTACTACCGCCCGTGAACCTTACACTATG
>JADLZK010004123.1:0-28109 GCA_015847255.1 Hyparrhenia diplandra | reverse complement strand
GGTCGCTGCCATGTGGGGCCTAAGCCGGCTTCTCTGTCGGTGGGACCCGGTGTCAGTCCCGTGGTGCCTTGCCTTGATGGGAACAGCCAACAGAGTGGTAGGTTTCCCTTCAAGTACGGAGTATGACAGGTACATTTTTCGGGAAAAAATGCAGGGCTGAATTAATCGAGCATAATAATTTTGAAGAAGGATATGAAAATCAATCGTGGAACTACTACGTGGAAGAGGAACGGAAATCAATTCCAGAGGCCGAGGATCACTCCGCTAGGATGAGTGCTCCAGATTCATCTGCAACCATGCGACGTGGCGGATTACCACTCAAAAAATACGAATCTAGAACTCTAATCACATTCACAGGTGCGCCGTTGTGCATTTTGAGTTTCGTCGCACCGGTTCGGCCGGTCGTTTCTGTGTGGCTAATAAGCTGGTTGATGTCAATTTGTTGATAAACCGTGCTTCATTTGTCACTCGAGCTAGTCAAACCGATAAACATACTAATGAATGGGGATTAGGCCTTGACCCACATTAGTGGACGAGTGATGCTGACAATCAATCTGCCAAGGAAGTAGAAGTATGCTCAAGTGACGACTTCATAATATTCATTGGACTTACTATAAGCATTTATGTATATTTTAACATGTATCATAACTTAATGGGCGATGATCATATTTTTGCTCCAGGATTGTTCAACAAAATTATCAAGAATATAAATGCAAGAGATGACAATAGACAATCATATTCTGATCCACGTTAGAACAGGATTAAGCGCCCTTTAGTCATCAAGGCTCAAGATATGCAAGGAGTATCGTGAACATAAGATCAACCATAAAATGATGTTAAACTTGGTAGCCCACGTAAGAGCACATAAAAGCAATATTTTAATGGGCTAGTTTTTTTTTTCTACCGTGTTTGAAAGTTTCACAAGTTTCCATCCAAACTCCAAAAAGTCATCTCTTGCATTTATATTCTGACTGACGATCAATTTACAGATCGCATGGAATTTCAACATATTACTGTACGAATACATCGAATGCGGAAACGCCAGCAGTCAACACCTACACGCACGTAGCCCAAGCGGGGAAAAAAAAACGAGCAAGTGCACAACAAACTAGCCTAGTGACTCAAAAGTATCTTATCCTATCAGACCAAATGGTCCACTCGAAGATAATGTAAAATATGCAAGCCAAGCAAGTGAAGAAGAATGTTTAAAAGGCCACTAACATTCCAGATGAATAACTGCCGTAGAATGACACCCACAGCAATTGTTCTTTTTTTTAAAAAAAAAAAATGTAATGCCTGGCATAGTGATGATCATATTTTCATCACCATACGGCCAAATCATGTATGCGAAGATATTCCGTAGTTTCCAGGCCAAACCAGCATGCGAAGATATTCCGTAGTTTCCAGGCCAAACCAGCATCTCAGTTGCCTAAAAGAGGCACACACCAACGCTCTGAAAAGCAAATGCATGTTCGTAAAGCACTATACCTAATAACAAAAGAAACAAAGGGGCGTGGTTCCCTTCCAGTACCCAGCCCAGCATGGTACTCACATAGTCACACGCACAAGCAGGCCATGCTTTCAATTCGTAACTGAAGATTTTGCTGTCTCTTGGAATAGAATTGCACATAGTATGATCGATACAGCTTTGGCAACAAGATCGCCATCAGAGCCTCACGGCCTCACAGTGCCTAGCTACAAGGCAGACGAGGCAATGGCACAATAATTTAAAGGAGGCATCAACCGGGCACATGGGGTGTAGGCAGAACCGTTCCTCCTCCTTTCCTTCATGCTCCTTTTTTCTTTGTCCCCTTGGCAGAATCGAAACTGACACAGAGCAGCACTGTAGATATTGCATCGCTCCTATCATAGCAGCTGAAGCCTGCAGCTAGCATCTTCGAAAGATCTTAGCCTGTGATCTCCTGCTGCAGGATTATCGATATTATGTACTGAGATGTGATGGATCTCTGAACTTCATCCGATTTTGATATGAACATGAAGGTGATGTAGGGAATATGAAGGAATTTCTCGGATCCTGATTCCTGCACATAAAATGTTTTGATGTTAAAAGCATAAACAGGTCGGCAGTTCTATGAAAACGAAATTAGTGCTGAAATACATGGCATTTGACCACAAGCCACACTAACAGGCATAAAATCTATCTTCGTATTTACAGAGAAGTCATTAACTGATGAAAGTATATTATTGAACGTAATTTTGCAACCTCAAGACCTGCATTGCAAATATAATGAACAATGTATATCCTAAAAAATATATATATATATCTGAAGGAGCTGATCAATGTTTCCACAAATGTGAAAAAGATGGGTGGTTAATGTGGGAATAATAATTATAAAAATTATGTATACACCAATACAGAACTTTTTTTAGCACAATCTGAAGCTGTGAAAATAACCATGGTGAGTTCACATTGGCTACAGCAATTTTTAACATTATGCAAATATGAGTCTACTAAAGTAGTCATGTTATAGGCAAAAGGTTGGTTGCCAATTTTGTTGTTGTCAACATGGCACTGTATTGCCTGATGTAATAGAAAGAGGGTGCTATAGATGTTGCTTCAAGGAACAGAACATCAAATTACTTGAAAATGCACATTAACAGTCTGGTCGCAACTTACTCAATTTTGGAATTACACATATCACTGTATCAGAAAGCATGGCAAGTGAAGCAGCCACTCAGTGAACTGATTTGTCCATTCTTGCTAAGCTGTGCTCTCTTTTTTAAACTTTCCTGGAGCCATTTCCATCTTGGTTTGCTGTTACTGCATCACGCTCACGCTCACGCATCACCTGGGCTTTTCTTTGAGCAGACTTGAGCGTATTCAAAATCTTATCCAGCTAAGATGATTTTTTTTTCTCCAGCTTAATCTGATATCAAAGAAGTGTGGGCACAATTCAGGTTCAACTAGATACCATTAGATATAAATAAAATGTCCTGCAAATAATCCTATCATCAATTCAGTTAAAAATAGCGCAATACAGTTCGAAATAGAGCAAAGAACATACCACTAACTTCTGAATTGCTGCCTCAGCCTTTGCTTTTTGAATATTCTCCCATGCAGTAATTTTTGTGTCTTCTCTATCAATCCTTATAACATTGTAGAGACTTATCAGCTCACATTTTGTTCGTGTAAATATACATTGGATTTTTTTTAAAAAAAAAAACTCAAGAAATGGGTAAGGCTTGGACACATCTAGAACAGATAAACATGACATAGATTTCATGACACATAAGATCAAATATTATGAAAGTAGGCTTCAAGCAACAAAACAATTTGAATATGTAGTGATCTGTGATCCCTTACTTAGATATGCACTTAGCTTCAGCAAAGCCCCAGGATGGAGATTTTGATTCCACTGTCTTTTCCTTCCACTCTATTATGTTTGTTGCATTCTTGTTAGACGACCGTGTTACATTTTTCTTTGACCACCTAGTCAGAGTCACTTTCGATCATCGATCTGAACATCCCTGATATCATGATCTGAGAAACAGCTCCCGCTCTCTTTCACTTGTTCTGTTGATAGGGAACGATTAAATGTTGGTCTCAAGTTGGGCGATGAGGACCTACTCAGCTCTGGGCTGGTCTGGGTTCCAGCATCTTTCCTAGAAATTATGGAGACGATAGTAGAAGCAGAATCTTCTGTGATTTCAACCTGCCCATCTGAACAAGACAACAACAAAAGGCAGCAAATCAAGATTTACAGTCTACAATATGATAACTTTCTATGAAGACCTTCTAACTTAAGATAAATAGCTTTCAACTTATTACTGCAAAAAAATAAAAACCTGGTTTTATATTCATACGGGATTTTCACAATGCCTTCTATGGTTCAACAAACATATATGATAACTAAAACAAATGTTTTGTGCTTTGTCAATCTTTCACCCTACGAAAGTAGCACCAAAAGAGGGCCAGCCAGCGCGTGGCCACGTCGCTGGCTGCCCTCGGCCGTCCGATCGGCCGGACAGACGGCGAGTCCCGGTCATTTTATGAAAAGACCCTCGAAGTTCTAGGAAATCAACCCGCAGTCCGGGGCTTATCACAAGAGATATTGCGGGCAAGCCCTCGCAGTTTTTCGAAATCACGCCACATCCAAGGCCGGCCTCCCTCCCCACTCCGGGCCTGCTTGGACCTTAATGGGCCAAATTCGGCCCAACTCTGTTTTCTCTTATCGATTCTTTTTAAAATGAATAAATTAGGTAAAACTTTAAAAATGCATAGTAAATTAAAGAAAAATCATAAAATAGAAAATCAAATTGTTTCGAAATCCTCATAAACATATCTATGCAATGGAACCAAAATAGAACATGTTTTAAATGAAGGTTTTTGTTGTACACTATTCCTATGTCTTTTTATGGGTACATATACATATTAAAATCAAATTAAAAACAAAAATAGAAAATCCAACTATTCAAAAAAATCTTTATGATAAAATATCATCACATTAAACTTACAGCTACTTAATAAATACTTTTAGCCTCTTTCCTCCATAAAAAAAAGTGATACTTCCATTTCAATAATAAAAATAAAATATAACATAGCAAAAGTTACACAGGCGCATAACTAACCACTATACTCATCCAATCACCCTAACTCTCAATGCAAAGTAAGATAAAAAAAAATAATAACACACACATATATAAAAAAAAATTATCTAACTACATGAAACAAAGCCTACATAGTTAATCGAAACCATTTCACAACAAAAAATAGCTTTCAAATAAGAATATCACGGTTCTATTGGCCAAAAGCGGCAACGCCCGCCAATTTCTAGTTACTACTAAACTTAACCAGATTTCAACACTAAACAATGGGCTATAACTAAAAATAATGACAGATATGTACTTTGTGCACAGGAAACAATTTCTAAATACCTTGGATAGATTCTTGTGTGCTAGGCAATGAAGCAGATGATTCGACTGCATAATCTAATCGCTGGCAAACTCTGGAAGTTCGAATAGGATGAGACCCATTATTCAGTGGCTTGACTCCTCTTCCAATGTTCATTTCGTCACCAATTGGTCTACCTGAATAGGTTCCATTTGTATTTTTCCCTCCACAAACATGTTCCGGCATCAGTACTCCTGCCATGAAAGGTGAATTTGCTGTAATAGGTCCAGCTCTCCCACTATCAAACAATGACACCGAAGAAACAGAAGAATACTGTCCACTAATTCTTCCTGGAGGCCCTAGGGGGCCACTTTTGGACTTTGGTCGCCGAGCATGAGCAACCGTAGTTCTTCCAAGTGTGTCGCTGGAATTGGGGCTGAAGATCCACCTCTCTGCATCCTCCCATTTCGAGGGCAATGTCCTCCCATTACTGTAAGGAAATGCCATGCTGCTTCCTGGGTATCTCCTACTTCCTTTAGAAGGATGCGGAACTCTCTCAGAGCTCCACCCTTTCTGGCACCCCAACACCGATGCACGGTGCCGCGGATAGTTCGGCGTCCCAGGACTATGAAACACGTCTGACCTGATGAGTGATGCTCCAAGTCCTTTGTTCATCAACCCCACACCACCAATCACGAAACTTGGAGAAAACGTGGCTCCATGGAATCCAGGGCTGCCGAGGTCAAGTGAGGCCGGCCGCTGCTTAGACCCCCTTCCTTCCATGCAAAAAGAACAGCAGCCTCCGTTGGGTACCGCTGGTTGTGGCATTCTGTCGAACAACATACATACAAGCATACAAAATTGGCAACCCTGCACAACTCAACCGATTGCAAGACTCAAAATTAACACAGTACCTGTGGTGGCACGGCCTGCCGGATTCTTGGCCGGTTCTTGCACCTGTGCCCACTCCTCTTCCTTCACCCCGCACAGCTCCTCCTCCGTTCGTCGTCCTGCCGCTCGGTAAAGGCTGCAGAAGCTTAACAACACAAGCTCGTTTTAAAGGGCGGTCAGGTTGCTCTCAGACCAATTGAGACACTAGTAAGACTCCAAACAGTGAGCTGGTTACAGCGTTGTGCTTACCACTTGAGGAGGAAGTGGCCAACCCATCTGTCTCCAGATCTGTATCTGGGTCACCATCTGGGCGCACGAACCCGGCCAAAGGCTGCAGGCAACCATCATCATAGCCTTGATCAGTGATTAAAAAGTAGATCTCAGAAAAAAAGGGAAACAAAAGGTGAAGAGAATCCAATGACGCTCGTTTTTTCTTGCCAGGAAAACAAGCGCCATCCTTTTTGTTGCTATAATATAAATCCAAGATGGTGATGATTATGCCTATAGCTCAAGTCAAAAAAATTTCCGGGCCCTCCTACTTTGTCTACTTCGCTGATAACAAAATCGTTCTGTACCATTCTGTAAGGATTTCGGTCACCTGAGAGGCTGAGACACGCCATAGGCAACCTAGATCGGCATGGCGCCACGATGCTACTTGCCACCAGCTAAGCTAGCGAAGAACTAAATCTTTTCCATCTGTGATCACATCCAGGTGCTGAAGATTCAATCTTTTCACTCCAAAAGGTGAATGCCAGCTCAAAATGTTCCCATTCCCCATGGCGCTCAATGCAGGCATCATTTCGATACCAAGCAAAAAGCAGATTCGTCATAGGCCATCACTCAAAATGAAAGCATCAGAAAAAGAAAGGGCAAGAAGCTTAGCAAAGGAGTCCAGGACCAACCGAATCGCAGCCGAAGGAATCGCAGCAGCTGCTCCCCGCCGCCGCCCGTGGAGCTCGGCGAGTAGCCGTCGTCCACCTCCACTCCCCCACCTCCGCCGCCGCCGCATTGGTCTCTCCGGCGCCGAAACCACCGCCTCCTCTTCTTCCTCCTCCACCACGCCGCCCCGAAACGCAAGCCCGGAAGCACCACCGGCGCCACCCCGCATTATTCTCCAGCTGAAATCTGTTAGCCGCTCAACTCGCTCAATCGCCCTCGTCGCCAGCGCATGATGAGCGACGGGTGTGGCAGCGGGGGCAGCATGAGGTGTTGCCGTTTAATAGAGGTCGCTGGGGCGGACTGCGACGTGGAGGCAGGAATGGCATCTCGAGGACGGAGACTGACACGGTGAGGTGAGGTGAGGTGAGGTGAACTGAGCTTCAAGAATGTCGCGTGACGGTGCGCTCGACTGACAGCTTCCGGATTAATTTTGGTGGTGATTCGTCTGTACCTGGAGGCTGGAGCGCCGCCCACGTCCGTGCTGGTGCTGGTGTTGTGCAGTAGCCATGGTGGTTGGACCTGTTTCGGCATAGAAGTTTAAATTATCCGTCTCTTAAAAATGTGACGAACGCATTTGTGATTCTGTGAAGTGAGTGAATAGTTAGCAGTTCTTTACCACGAAAATTTTGTGTCAAAACAGCAGTATAGAAGTTTCGGTAAAACAAAGTTTGATGCGTCAGCCTATTACATTTCGTTTTCAATGAACGCTAAGCAAAGTCCAAACCATCGGCACATCGCGAATTCATGATCAAGCGTTTACTCGCACGATTAAGATTAGAGCTGGGACTTGGGCCGTGCCGTGTCAGCCCGGTCCGGCCCTCTCGTACTCGTGCCGCTTCGGATTGTACCTTTAGACATGTGAAGCACGTAGGGTCGTGCCGACATGGCACAATAAAAAATTTCTTCGCCCCGAGCACAGCCCGCGCCATAACGCCACGCGTTTTTGTTGGTTGTGCGGCCCAAGCATAACCTTTAAAGTATCTCGCTTACTTCTCTTTTTTTTGTGCTTGTGATATATAAAATATGTATCTTGTGTATACCATTGTGTATACCATTTCAACGATGTTTTAATGATTTTTATCTATTTAAGTATTAGATGAGAGGTACTATAGTAAAAACTATAAAATTATATTTTAGAGTAATAGAAGTGTGTATAATCAACGTGCCACTTTCGTGTCGACCCAAGCACGATCGAAATGTGGGCCAGGCCATGTAGCTATAGGCTAAAAGTTGGATATTAATGAATTTTAAGAAATAAACTAGAAATATAATTATTGGTGGGGAAATTAATTTCTAGTTTTTTTTTTTTTGAACTACATGGTATCCATTGGATATCCATGATCCAATTGCCACATGTACACGTAGCCCAACGTTCGAGATCCTATGCACCGCACCCTGCGTGTTCGTGTGTTTGTTTGTGTCGTACAAGATACTAAAAATATTTCGTGATCGCCGGCGTTCGGGCCGTCGCCAAAAATCCATACCATGATCCACCCACAAATGGCACGGTCCAAGTCCAACTCTAATTAAGATGATGCATTTGGCGCTTATTATCTCAAACGGTTGGGAAGGTGAAGGTAGTTGCCACCCTGCACCAGCATCATAGATCGACAAGCGATGGTCATATTCAGCAGACAACGCCACAAGACGACGACGGCCGAGCGGTGGAGTCGGTGGCAGGCAGAGGCCGACGTGCGCGCGGTCCCCCGCCTGCCCTTGTCCTGCCCGGCTGCCCGGCCCCTCGGCCCCGCGCCTACGCGGCTGCGCCACCGTGCCCCAGGCAGAGAAATTTTTTTCGGTGAAATATCGCCGAAATTTCCGATATATCGCATTTTTCAGTGAGGTCCAAAAAAAAATTATATCGGTCAAAATTTTTCGGAATTCATATTTCACTGAAAAAATTACACCAAACACCCTATAATTTCCATATATCCTCTAGTCTTAATAAAGACTTATTTTTTCAAATTTATTTAATTTTCTCACTAACACATTCGATGATACTAGCATATTTGTGCAAGTTGCTCACCGTCAGCCCGTTGTATTATCAATGCACAACTTATGTGATATATTGTGTTGCTTGGCTTATGTTATATAAATTTGTGATGGAAGATGGATTTGGGAGTTTTTCTAGTGAGATGATGCCAAATTTTTTAAAATGCATTTTAAATTTGTATAAATTTGACCCGATATTTCGAAATTTCGAAAATATCGCATTTATCGGCAGCCGATATTTTTTTTCTACCGGTAGAAAGCACATGGAAACGACGTGAGGTCGCGGAACCGAATCGAAGCCCCCGCGCCGCGCCGATCACCTCGCCGCCCGCTACGGCCTCACGGCCCACGGGTTACCCCCAGCGTCGGCTATTGAGCACATGATCGTCAGGCGATTCCGACTGGAGTGGGAAGAAGCCGGGGCATCCCATTCCTACAGTCAGTTCACGGATCATGGTGATTGGACAATGCCATTTTATTGTAGGCAAAATTTACCACGGGACACTGAGAGTGGTGTGCTTTTTGCCGAGGGACACCGAAAAGTGAACTCGCTTTGGTTTGAACACACAATCATTTGTTACAATTTTTTGGCAGAACACGCTGAGAGGATTATTTTAATATTTTCAACCAGCCCTGGAGAGAGAATGGTGACAATCTGACCATTCTGCCCTTGGCTCCTTTCCTTCACCGTCGGCCCCGCTACTGGAGTCCAGAGGACACCACCGCTGTCGAGGAACGAGACGCGGTCCCCTGGCACTGCCCAGCCGAGGAGCTCGCCACCGCCAGGGGCATGCCCTACGCCTGCTTCCACCGTCGGAATCGAACGCGCCAGAGCCATGCCTGCCCTGCACCACCGGTCGCTGCCATGCCTGCCCTGCACCACCGGTCGCCGCAACCACCGTGCCCTTGCTCTGCTCTGCTCGTCGCAAGCTGCTGCACAGCCGCCCCGTGGCCTCCATGCCGTCGCTGGAGAGCCGCACCACCGGTCGCCGCAGCCACCGTGCCCTTGCTCTGCTCCGCTCGTCGCAAGCTGCTGCACAGCCGGCCCGTGGCCTCCATGCCGTCGCCCGTCGCTGGAGAGCCGCACCACCGCCACCCTGCTCGGGCTAGCCAACAGCCGCGCGTCGTGCGCGCATCTCCTCCCTGGCAAGCCCAAGCCGTTGGCGCACAGCCGCGCCGATGACCATCGCCGGCAGAGCCGAGCGAGTCTGACGCCGGCGCTCTCTACTCCGTTCTCATCCGTTTGTTTTTTTTTCCTCTCTCGAGTCAAAGGATGCGGCCGGGAGCGGATGTGGGCAACCACCGACGGGAATCAAAGGGAGTCAATATGACCAATTGCGGCACGCCACGTCACCATGGCGGGACCCGGTTGTAAGGGACTTGAACCACTACGTCAGGTTGCCCACGTGAAGTTTGCAGCATGGCACAGTCGCACTGTTGTCGCCGGTGGCCGGTTGCA
Organism: Hyparrhenia diplandra; assembly: GCA_015847255.1. Taxonomy (NCBI): domain Eukaryota; kingdom Viridiplantae; phylum Streptophyta; class Magnoliopsida; order Poales; family Poaceae; genus Hyparrhenia; species Hyparrhenia diplandra. The sequence goes on along the minus strand of JADLZK010004123.1, from coordinate 17,976 downwards.
TTGCTTTGACATCACCACTCGCCACTGGGACAGGGCAGGAGAAGCGTTAACCAGCTCACGTCGACTCCCACGCATAGGTGGAAGGCTAAAATAATTTGGACATCCATGGATTTTTGACAAATGACCTAGAAATTCAAATTTTGGTGGGGGACCATCTCTTCCTAGTTCATTTTTTGAACTGTAGAAAGATCCATCCGGACATCCATGGACATCAAACTTCCACCTGTGACTCCCGCCGAACCCGATGATCTTTTGTCCAACCGTGCTGCATAGTCAAAGCTCACCAAAGCTCACGTCAACTCCCACGGTGCCGGCGCCGAAGCCTAGGGCAACCCAAGGGCAAAATGGTCGAGATCGCCACCATTCTCTCCCTAAGGCTGGTTGGAAATATTAAAATAATCGCCTCGGGTGTGATCCGGCAAAATTGCAACAAACGATTGTGTGTTTCAAAGAAAGCGAATCCACTTTTGGTGTCCCTCAAAGAAAAAGCACACCACTTTTAGTGTCCTGTGGCAAATTTTGCCTTTATATCTCAATACGGCTCTCATAGCTTTGTATTAAAGGACGTACACTCAGCCAAATCACAAGTTACCACATCAATTACAAATTTAGGGATTTATGCAAAAAAAAATTTACAAATTTAGGGAGAGATTAAACCATATGGATGTTTGACTCTGCTCCCATCTCAACGCAACCTTCGCTATCTCGTCTTTAGACGAGTTACAAGACCGTGGAATATTAACAATCTTCGAACATACAAACTGGCCATGCAATAGCTCTTAATACCTTTGAAGAGGATACCATTTAGCGCCAAGTCTCTACCATCAATCATCGTGGGCAACCTGCCGACAGATGCCGTTTTTTTCGAACTAGTACGGTTCATCGAACATGTCATGGAACTCCGACATATCGATGCCGTCCCATTCCGTTCGTTGCGCGCATGCAACATGGAAGGTTCCTAATTAAGATTTTTATATAAAGCCTCTCTTGGTTAACTATGAAGTCGTTCTGCCCTATCAAAGGACCACGCTATGTCTCTCAGTCATTGCCTGCTGCCTTCCTCCATACAAATATACTCTTATATACACAAACTAGAAAAAATACGTGCACAACGGTCTTTTTAGATATTTTGAGCAATCTATAGTTTACCCTTAATCAAATTTTTGTAAAATAGTTGTCTATAATATAATGGATCAATGAGAATTATTTTAGATTCATTAAGAAAAACGTCCCTCGCTAAGAGGTTGCAACTATTGTGCACCCAAAAAATACATGCAAGATTTTGTTTTCATTAAAATCAAGGGCTAATAAAACATCTAGATCAGATCTGATAGCCAAATAGCCGATGGAAGAAGGTTGAAGCCAGGCTTCTCACCCCCTCACCCCTGCCCTCAAGGTTTCTCACCCCTCATCGACCACCGGGTTGAACCCGAGTCATCACCGATCAAACGAAAAACGACAACATCAAAAAAAAAAAAAGTCGCCGCTGAAAAAACAAAACACACGACCACCATTGTCGCCTCTCCTGTCGACCCATGACCACCGCCTCCCGCCTCCTGTTTATCTTGTCGACCGCCACCGCTTCCGGTTGATCTAGCCAAACGACGCCAAATGGACTACACCTAGTGCCTTAACTAGCGGTGGTCTCCCGTTCTAGAGTTCCATGACAGCGGGGCTCCGCAAGGGACACGCCAACGAGACCTAGCGGTGGTCTCCCGTTCTGGAGTTGTGAGTCGCATGCCTAAGTAGATGAGGTTGCGGGCCTCTATAGGCTTTTGCAAGCTTTGTGAATTGTTCGTTTGTGCTAGCAGGATGGCTTGCCTCAACCCACGATAGAAAACACAGGTGGCTTACAGGTGTCCAACGGGCCTATTATGCGAGGCGGACTAAATGGGCATGTGGGCAGGCTTGCGCCGCTTGCATCCTGAGAGTTCTTGGTTTTATAGTCTCCATAATTTGTCTTTTTTTTTAGTCTCCACATTATAAACAACAAAACATAATTCATCTATACCTACTTGAAAGGATCTAATTGGCCTAGAGGGGCGGGTTCACGCAGAAGGGAGGGCGCAAATGCCGGCGCAGAACAGTATGTGATGGCAATGATGCATTCGTTTGAAACAAAGCCACATACATTTCAAAACGAAACGCGAAGAGAAAATGCATGCATCAGTTTACGCTGGGTGCATCAATGCACACAAATATTGCAATTGCATCAAAACATAAAACATTCATAGTGTGCTGCAATTGTGAAGGGACACGTGTCCATGGTCTTTGTGGTAACATGGTCACCAGCCGCTCAACAACCTCATTAGACTAAATGATACATAAGCAGATAAAAACCCTCTTGACAACTTTCCGCATAGGAAAAGAAACAACCATCTACTGGCTTCCTGGTGATGATGCCAAATCCCACAATACGTCACCGCCGGGGTTCTTCTCCACCTTCATGATGATGCCAAATCCGACAATACGTCCCGAGTCACGCAAACACAAAAACGCCAAGTCGCGGGTGTACTGCTCATATGTCTCTACCACCACAGCCTGTTTTGGGACCATCTTCACAAGTCCGGTGTCTCCATTCTTGAGGCATTTGAGACTGTGCTCCATTATCTCGCCTTTTCTTGTTGAGCTTTGTCGAAACTATACAAACTTTTAATCTGCGGTCTCGGGAGGTATGCCAATGCATAAATGGGGTGTAGCCGCCGCAGATCTCCCATGCAGGATCCTCACATGCGCCTCGAAGCTAGTAGGAGGGTCTAGGTTGGAGTTGCCATATGAACTGACTCATGGTGCAGCTCCACCGACCTCACTTCTCCCCAAAGTCTGGTGGGTGCAAATGTCACCTCCGTTGTTGGCATCAATACCCTAGTTTGCACACAGCCCACCAAGATAGTGCCTAACCCGCGCCCACGCCGCCCGCATGGACAGGTCGGCGCACCTCCTCCGCGTCTTCTCCGGCGTCATCCTCCCCCGCGTCTGGGTCCACCCGACGACCGCCGCACATATCGTGGTGATGGAGGGCTTCGCGCTCGCTCTGAGTGATGACGCGGAGGTGTGCGGCGGTGGCTTCAACAGCCCCGCCGCGACCTCGCCCTACTAATCGACCGCTTTGTGCACGACGCACGCCACCACCACAACCGCTTCGCCTCCTACGCCGAGCTCGCGGGGCGTGTCGAGGCACCGCGCCGCGCCGTGGAGCGCTGCCGGATACAAGGTTAAGGTCCGCGAGGAGGACGCGCGCGAGGCGGAGCACGAGGCGGCCTGCCGCAGAGGCCGACTAGTAGGGCAGCGGCCGGGCGGCCGTGGTACGTGCCGCCCTCGAGGCAAATGGAGAGCAGACGCCGCGCGGCCGAGCGCACTTGACTGCATCTAGTATATCAAATGGAAGAAAACTATACTACTGTTCTAGTATATCAAATGGAAGAAAACTATACTATTGTTCCTAAGTCCACTTAAGACCATCTTAAATAAGCTTCTAAATGATTTGTAGCAAAATAAATGGTTATGAAGATTATAGAAAGAACTTTTGAAGATGTCATAATTAATGAGGACGAAAAGTTAAGGTCTCCATTCCTACTTAGTTTGACTCTACGTGAATGATTTGGCTAAATTATTTATGGATCACTACAATGGTCTAGAGACAAAAAAAAAAACAAGACGAAGGAATGGCTGAATGAAGTGACAAGGGTGATTGGGCAGTCCCACTTTTATTTATAGAGGCTATTATACATTCCTAATATAGCCCTATGTAATTAGAGTGAACCACCTAACCTAGGGTTATTATGGTCCAATCCGAGATCCGCACGACTTAGCTTCGTCTTGACGCAAGCCTCGCAATGACGCCATGTGCCACCTCCGATTTCCCTTCGGAATCACACCCGGGTTTTGACGCCGAAACCCGAAAACCATCCATTGGTGATTTTGAAGGCCAAACCACATAACCACTCATGGGTAGCGTACTCCATACGCCGCCCACGAACTTCGACACACGCCACCATCATTCTTTCTTGCCGCCCGACCGTCAAGTCCTCTAGCGCTTCCGCTTGACTTGCTCGGTTGTCGTGTTATCCTACTCAACATGGAACACTCATGTACTCTTGCACTTGTCGATGATCCCAAGTGTCGCCCACCACTCCGCGATGTCACCCGGCTTCTTCAGACTCTTGGAACAAGCCACAATATCAATCCTTCATTGTTTGAGTCCCATCAAAGATGAACCTACTTGACCTTCACCTTCTCCGAGCTCCACACATGAGCACCACAAGGCAAGAGATAGGTTGCACAACCCAAACTCACAATTCAGCTCAATCGGCCAAAGTGCTACTCAAATTGACAAACACTCATCATAAACCTAACCACGTGGGTACTAACGGACCATGTGTTCACAGTTTACCCTTGCTTTACTTTACTCATAAAATTATTGAAATTGAAAAGAAGGGGGAAAAAATCCATGTGCATGTGCTTTCATGTTGACCAAAAAAGGAAGGAAGGAGGGTTTCTCTCTTCCTGATCATCATTTTTTTTTTGAGAATTTCCTGATCATTATGTATTTATATATGTTGGTGCAAACAGGGAAATGATGGCATAATAATATTTATTGCGTCAGTGAGGCCGAGATTCCAGGATTTTATTATGTAGATTATTCTTTTCTAAGAAAAATCAACGGCTATCATTTCTTCAAGATATTACCTCGTAAAAGAAGATAAGTAAGGGAGTAGCGCCAACGCCGCCGCGCAGTTTGGTAGTACGTCGATTGAGTACTTTCTGCTGGACACTTGGCAATGGATTCCGGCAGCGCGGAGGTGATTTTCGAGGACCTTTCCTTCCGATTATTCAGTAACGGCCATGTCGAGCGTACCGGCGGCAGTGGCACCGTGGCCGCCGGCTTCGACGCCGACACCGGAGTCACCTCCAAAGACGTCGTTATCGACGCCGCCACTGGCGTCGCCGCGAGGCTGTACCTTCCATCCATCCAGACGGTCCGGACGCCATCGGGGTCCGAGTCCGGCGGCGGCGGCACGACGAAGCTTCCCGTCCTCGTCTTCTTCCACGGCGGCTACTTCATCGTCGGCTCATCCCGTGACCCCAACTTCCACCGCTACGTGAACTCGCTCGTCGCGAACTCCCGCGTCGTCGCCGTCTCTGTCGAGTACCGCCTCGCGCCGGAGCACCCGCTCCCTGCTGCCTACAACGACTCCTGGGCCGCGCTCAACTGGGCGGTGTCCGGCGCGGATCCTTGGCTGTCCGACCACGGCGACCTCGGCCGGGTATTCGTGGGCGGTGCCAGCGCCGGCGCGAACATCGCCCACAACATGGCCGTCGCCGCGGGCATGAACGGCTTGCAAGCTGCTGCACCGCGCATAGAAGGCGTAATCCTACTCCACCCTTCGTTCAGCGGCGAACAGAGGCTGGAAGGCGAAGCAAAAGAGTTCTGGGAAGCTAACAAGAAGAGGTGGGCGGTCATCTTCCCCAGCGCTTGCAATGGATCGGACGACCCCAGGATTAATCCGATGGCTGCCGCCGGAGCTGGTGCGCCGGGCCTGGTGAAATTGGCAGGCGAGAAGCTGTTTGTCTCCACGGCGTCGGAGGATCCCAGGGCGCCAAGGGGCCGAGCGTACTGCGACGCCGTCAGGACCGGCGGTTGGACCGGGAAGGTGCCGTGGTTCGAGACAAAAGGTAAGGGACACTGCTTCTTCGTCTCCGATTACGGCAGCCACGAGGCGGTCGCGCTGATGGATCGAGTGGTGGCTTTCATTGCCGGCCAGTGACCATCATCGATAGATCACTAGATCATGCAAATGCAAATGCAAATAATACAAATGGTGAAAGATGTTTTCGTGGTGTGTGTGTTCTGGGAAAATTTCATTAGGTGATGATATTACGGGTTCCTGTTGCTATGCTGATGTGAGGTATGTGTGATGCATCCAACCATTAGGTGCCTATTTTTCCTCTTGTTATGATTGGTCTCAACTTTCATATGATCCTACGCATTCCTAAATCCCGACTTGGCTTAGGACTCGTATATCCACTTTCTCACATGATAAAGTATCTACATGGTGACATAGTTTTTTTTTTTCTAATGCAACCGGACTGGCCCTCCTCACTGGGCAAGACAAGTCTCGTCTGGCCAACCAAAGCTGGTCACACATCTCTTTTATCACGTGGCTTAGCAGTTGTGCCCATACAAAACTAAAAATCTGTTTAAAGTACCGTGGGTAAGCGCTAAGCCACTTGTTAACCCAATCGTGACCATCTGGTTACCTGCATCGCAGAGCAACCGAATGACGGAGCACTGAACATGACAGCCAATTGCTTGTTGACAGCTCAGTTGTGCGTCATACAGTTTGTCAGTATGTGATGTGTTGTTAAATTTCTTGGAGCCCAGCCGTGACGTGAGAATTGATTCCAACGACAAAGCTAGCCACATCACGATATTGACGTTTGATCTGAAAGCGGAGAGCGGCCGCCCAGGGATCAAATACCCGCCGCCGCAGCAGCTGCAGATCCAAGTAAGGATAGCCTGCCAGACTGCCAGTCCAGCCACTCCAGTACACGCCGCCGCCGAGTTTGCTGTAGGTGCCCTGGCAATGGATTCCAGCAACAGAGTGATCGCCTTCGACTGCAGCTCCTTCCGACTATACATGGACGGCCAGGTCGAACGCGCTGCCCAACGCATGGAAACCGTGGCCGCCGGCTACGACGCGGAGACGGGCGTGGCCTCCAAAGACGTCGTCATCGACGTGGCCACCGGCGCCACCGTGCGGCTCTACCTACCACCTGGTGTCGACGGAGCCACAGCCACGACGAGTAAGCTCCCGATCGTCGTCTTCTTCCACGGCGGCTACTTCATCGTCGGCTCAGCCAGCGAACCTATGTACCACCGCTACGTCAACACGCTGGTGGCCAGAGCACGCGTCGTCGCTGTCTCCGTCGAGTACCGCCTCGCGCCAGAGCATCCGCTGCCGGCAGCCTACGACGACTCCTGGGCCGCGCTCAAGTGGGCGGTCTCCGCCGGCGCGGACCCGTGGCTGTCGGACCACGGCGACCTCGGCCGTGTCTTCCTGGTCGGCATCAGCGCCGGCGGCAACATCGTCCACAACATGGCCGTCTCCGTGGGCATGAGCGGCTTGCCAACCGCTGAACCGACACGCATACAAGGCGTGATCTCGCTCCACCCTTCCTTCTCCGGCGAGCAGAAGATGGAGGCAGAGGAAGGGGACTTCTGGCGAGCTAACAATAACAGGTGGCGAGTCATCTTCCCGGGCGCGACGGGCGGCGCTGACGATCCCAGGATTAACCCGATGGCGGCCGGCGCGCCGAGCCTGGCGAAGCTGGCGGGTGAGAGGCTGCTCGTCGGCACGGCGTCTTTGGACCCGAGGGCGCAGAGGGGACCAGCGTACTGCGAGGCCGTGCGGGCCAGTGGGTGGCGCGGGAAGGTGGAGTGGTTCGAGACAGAAGGCGAGGGCCACGGTTTCTTCGTCCTCAACCCCGGCAGCCACAAGGCGGTTGAGGTTATGGATCGGGTGGTTGCTTTCCTTGCGGACCAGTGACCCCAACCTCAGGCACAGCAAGATCATTGTAAGCGATCCTGGTGTACTGTAAGTGTGACCTCAAGTGATTGTTACTATCTGTCTGTACTCCCAAGAGCTTCCTAAATTAGTTCTTGGAATAAACACTACCGTTATTCCACGCCATTCAGAGTAGTGGGAGTGGGATGGACATTTGGTTATGTTGTGGACTTGTTGTCACTTGTTGCAATTATACACACCAAGTCATCAACTGTGTTTATACCAGTGACAACTGACAAGTAATGAACTGCTTATATAAAATAAAATTTGTTAATTGGTCGCCCGGAACGAGCTTAGCTGCAAAGCTATGACAATAAAAATGGTATTATGGACATGAATATACAGACAGCAGCACAGAGCAAAAGGCTGGACAAGGATCCAGAGAGCAAACTTCTTGTTTGGACCACGATAGGATCTCCGAAACAACTACTGCTGTTTGTATGGCAGTCCAAACAAGAACTACCGAACCGAAAAAAGAGTATCAGGTTTCATCTACAAAAGAGTATCATCAGGTTGAAAAAATATTAAGGTAGCAGGTAATAAAATCAATTGTTGGTTCTCAAGCACAAGTTTGAGTCACACTGCCCATAATTTTTAAATGACTAATCAAGATATATGTCAAAACAAACTTGTCAATCAAATAATAACAATAACAACTCTCACTGAAATAAGCAAAAGAAATTTGCGCTATGAGCCTATAAGTCTGCTATGAAGTTTCTTCACAAGTTCCATAACTATCAGCAGCATAAAAAGAGTTTGAAACCCACCCAGAGTATGTGAAATCAAAATTAAAAACTTGCGCTAACCAAATATTAGAATGCCTAGGGCTTTTTAAATTGCCAAGGACTAGTTTTTAGTTGAAGAAAAAAGTAGTCACCTAAAGTTTACACAACTAAAGTTTAGTTGGGAGGTGTTTGGATCCCATTAAAGTTCATGGATTGCCCAACTAATGGAATAGTTGTTATTGAGGACTAGACTAAAGTATAATCCACCCATTAGTCAATATGCTTGAATGAACTAGGACTATTTTCTAGCTATTAGTTGTTAGTCCAAGTAATCCGAACAGGGAAGCAGGCATGTAGTATAGAATAGAGCAGTGCAGCTATTGCATCTATCAGATCACATACACAAGCACTTTTCATGTATCTAATTGCTAATTCACTGGAAAACAGATCATGGGCATCGATTCCATACTGAAAATGAATTAAGGTGAAGAGCGGTATTGTTGGTCTCCTCTCCATTGTTTGTTTCTAAATAAGTTACTAAAATCCATCACTGCAAGATGGCATGTTGCAAAAAAGGATACAAGGTAGCTAAATTCATTGTTCAGCCTTCTCGGCTGCCTTTTTTTGTGGCGCTGCTGCTGCATCTGTTGATGCAAAATACTTTACAACTAACAAAAGGTGATGCACAGGAATAGCTGCAGCCACTGCCAGAGTAAAAATGCATATGGTAGAAAGAGAATATGAGGTACTATTTCACATCAAAAGGAATAAATTCTAAGATTCAATGGTAAAACCAAGCAGCTTGGAACCATAACAGCAAATGTAAGCACATTGAACCATCATAACATGAATATTGCCCATACAAGATACAAGCTATATGCTCTTTAGTTCTATGGTTCTTATGCAATATCTCACAAGAAATTTGCAGCATAACTAGGCAAGTTCAATATCACTAATTACAACAAGGGAAGGAAACACAAACAGGTAAAGCACACATGATATAGGCGATTAGTTGATCCAGAAATCATTACTCAACCATCCGTAGTAGCAAATGGATCATGTGAAGGTCCCACATCGTGGCCAATGGTTCTCTGCACCAAGCGCTGCAGGTCAGCCATAACCTTGTGCTCCCGCTTCGACTTTTCCTCGTAGTTAAACATGGCCAACGCCCTCTTATCCTCAGCACTGTAAACCTGGTTTTCCTTCCTGATACGGATAGCATTCATCCTTTGGTGCCTACTGCCACTCATCACATATCCCAAATCCTCGAACTTCTGAATCTCTTCTGCAGACAGACCAACTTCACCACGTCGTGGGATACGCTTCCCTTGCTGAACGTATTGTGCAATAGCATCACCTTCTCCAGGCCTCAATGCACCACCATAACTAATATGCCCTTCTGCGCGTGGAAGTGGCATTGGACCAACAGGCATATCATTCTCCAAGGCAGCCTTCTTCTGCGCCTCAAGCATTTCCTTGAACTTGATTGCTTCTGGATCAATTTCTGGAACTTTTGTTTCTTCAACTTCCTTTACATCATCAGGGGTGGCATCAGAAGGGACTGATTCTTCAGAATCAGATTGCTTGCTCCGCTTCCTCTTCGAGCTCTTACTCTTTTTCTTACTATCCTCCTCCACTTCCTCCTCAGAGCTTTGCTCGGAGGCAGTATCCGGGCTCCTCCTCTTCTTCCTCCAGGAGCTCCTGCCCCTCTTAGATCTATTATGCCTACGCGACCTCTTTTTGCTCCTATCCCTAGAATCCTCCGAATCATAAGAGCCCACAGAATCATCGTCGCTCTCGCTTTCATCCTCAGTCTCAGAATTGTGTGTACGGTGGCGCCGGCGGCTGCGCTTGCTACTACGGCGACTGTTCTTCCTTCCTTTCTTCTTCTTCCTCTTAGAGGCTTCAGATTCGCTGGACTCGGACAGGCTATCAGACTCACCAGATTCTGACTCCGACGCATCCTTGCTCTCCTCCTCGCTAGCCTCTGGCGAGCCCATCGGAGCCACCTTCTCCTCTTCCACGTCGCTGTAGCCATAGTTCTCCTCATCGCCCTCAACACGGGGCGGACTGGGCGTGATGTCCCAGATGCACCGCTTCTTGCTCTTGCGTAGCTTCTGGCGCTTCAGGCGGCGGTACTCGAAGTAGCTGAGGCCCTGGAGTTCCTTGTCATCTTCGTCGTCGTCGGACCAGGCGCCCCCGCCCCCGCCGTTACGGAAGGGCAGGACCCGGTCACGGTCCCGGTCCCGGCCGCGGTCGTTGTGGTAGGGCGACCACTGGCGGCGGCGGTCGCGATAAGGGCTCGGGGAGCGGCCGCGGCCGCGGCGGTCGTGGTAAGGGCTCGGGGAGCGGTCACGGCGGCGGTTTCGATAAGGGCTTGGGGAGCGATCGCGGTAAGGGATCGGGGAGCGGTCGCGGCGGCGGCGGTCACGGGGCGGGGATGGGGACTGGGAGCGGCGGCGCGGGGACGGCGAGGCGGAGACCCTGGAGCGGCCGGGGAGGCGCACCACGGCGGAGCCGAGGCGGCGCTCCGAGCGGTGGGACATGGCGGCGGCGGATCGGGGTGGTGGGATTTGGGTGGTGATGCGACGCAAGGGTTGCGTCGGGGATTCGGATTGGAAGAGGAGGGGAACGGAAAGGGAGGCGAGGTTTTCTTCGGATGACTGGACTCGGTTCGAAATGGTAGTTATTATTGGGCTTTATGGGCCTTATGAAGGCTATTGGAGTGGGCTTTGATATATTTTTCCTTCCCAGGGGTGGGCTTTCTTTACAAGAGTTGTTTTACTTTCCTTTTATCAAGAAAGCAAATATTCAGGCTTAAAATTCCAAGCTGGGATACCAGCAAACAGGAATGCAATCGAACTAGTGATAAAAACACCTGAGAGTCTACTGGAACTGGATTAACATCCACGTCCAAATAAACCTATCCAAACCATGTGTGACTTGCGGGAGGCACCTGTCCAGTCCAAACCAATATTACTTTTTAAATAATCAATCCAATCCAGTCCAGCACCAGTCCAATCCAGTCCAGTCCATGCGCTTGTTCGTTCAGAGAAGAAAGCAGGGAAGAAAGCGATCGTCCAGGTACCTTGTTCGTTCAATTCACATCCACGTCCAGCAGCTAGCTAATCTGGTCTGGTTCATGCCCAGGAATCATTCCTTTATTCAAAATTTGTGTTCGGTTGCACAGTCATGGATTCAATCCAACATATGACCAAGAACAGCTAGATGCATATATATGTTTCAGATGCAGGTACAACAAAATTCAATTTGTCAGGTTACATACATATGCAGATCAAATTAAATTACAATTCTTTCACAAGTTGCATACCCTCACAAATTCACCAGTTTGCATACCCTCCAGACAAATTCACCATTTTGCAAGAACAAGGTCAATAACTAAGAGAAACTGAAACATGCGAATGTCGTTGTTCTGAAGCCATCTCAAGAAAAGACATTAATGATCAATGCTGGTTCATCAATGATGCACAAGTGTTTAAGAAACTGAATAAGTGGTTGTTGTCGTAGTAGAGCAGGGGCTTGTGCATGCTCTCACCAACAGCTTTGAACGCTGCAAAGTGAATGACAACATCAAACCTGCAGCCATAGTGGGCTTGTTAAGTCAGGGAACAAAGGGAAATTAATTGTCAATATTTCTTCAGTGATCTGCCCCTTAGGTGAGTTGGGGTTTGTTGTGAATGAACCAAGATAGTTATGCAGCACAAGGACTGGACGGCAACAACTTGCTTTAATTTCCAGGGCAGGAACCTTGGACTAAATCCAATCAATTTATATATTGACAGCAAAGCAAAGCGTAGATTCAGCATGCAGATACATGTACTGCTGGCAGTTTAATAACTGTGGTAAATGGTAATAACATACTACTAATAAAATAAAACTAACTAGTGGCATACAGTTTGTACAATAAAACTAACCATGCCGCAGCACATTGTTTTCTTCATTTTTTATCCTTCTTATGGAGCTGCTTGAAAAATATGAAAAAAACAATAAAAATATGAAGAAAACAATGTGTTACGGCATGGTCAGCTTAGTTCATAGGCAGGCAAGCACAACATGTAGGTTTCCATGGCAATAGGTGGAGCTGCTTGAGCCAATTGGTAGGATGCAAAGCAGTAGGACAGTAAAAATATGAAGAAAAGATATGGTAAATGTTTCCATGGCAGTCTCCACAACACTTTGAGGTATTTCTTATCCCCCTTAGTCCATGGCTGTGATCTTCTGGGCAACACCAGCATCGACCATTGTCGGAGAATGGCCGCAAGAATTTAGGCCGCTATTGACATTTGAAAACGGACGTTTTTGAACAATGATACCCCGAGATGGAGGTGGGACCGGAGAGGCCCAAAGCCTTTTTATCCGCCAAGGGGAGCCTGCGTAGGACCATGACCGATTTAATCACCGCTTGCAAATCGCCCGCTGTTGGAGACTAGAACGGACGTTTTCTCGTCATGGAGGGAGGAGAGGTTCCGCCAAGGGAAGCCTGCCAGGACCATGACCGATATACCGACTTGTGCATTGTCAAAACGATTCTGTCATGAGGTATGTTAGTTCCATCTATTATTGTTATTGTACAACTGCATACATGTTGTATATATACATTTGATTTAGCGTAGTTTAACTTAAGACAAGTTTGCATCCCTTATATCTTAGAACGGAGGGGAAGTTCTGAAGCCATGTAGTGGTGCATTTCTCCATGTTGTAAGCTTTGTCGTTGTCCTTAGTAGCACGCTCCACTATTGCATAAATGCAATAGCAATCGTTCTCCATTGAAGAATCCAGACCAATCCTTATTGAAGCCTTCACTTAAAGTCTACCGCCGATGAAGGAGTGCCCAATTACATGGCGGGCATTGACAGGCGTCACACATACGTGCAGTTTGACGAAGAGGACGAATGTCCTTCTTTTTGCGTTTGGTGTTTTGAATCTAGCAGAAAAAAGGCATTAACCCTTCTTTTTGCGTTTGGTGTCTTGACTGCCTAGATGGTACGCATGGGCGGATCCAAAGAAGGGTTGCCGGGGCTACAACCTGCGATTTTTTTCATTGGTTCGCTGTTACATACTTACATAGCCTTAAATCACCACTAATCTCTAGCTCTAGCACTAAATCTTCATTATTTAGCCCTCCATTGGTCCTCATCGTAGATACGCCACTATTGGTACATCAGTTTTAGATTCTAGGTTCATACAAGATGCGATTGCCCGTTCGTTTCATGTTTCGAGAGACTATAAAGGAAGACAAATTCCTCCATCGATTTTTAAATGATGATGGCATGTGGGCACATAGCGACTTCAATGGAATGGAGGGCGACAGACGATCAGGATCAAGAGGATCTAGATAGATGCTTAGGATCGAATGACTGATAATACATACACGCGGCAACAGGATGACCCACGCATGGGAAATGGTCTCCGCATAGCATAGATAACGAGTGTGCCCCGGGTTGATATTTCTTAACGACATTACTAGAAATAGATAATAATCTATTTCCGTACGCTTGTTGGCATTTCATAGTGCAATCACTAAGAATAAATAATATTCTTAGTAACCACGTTAACAAACATCAGATCATAGATGAATTCATATGTTTGCGATAGTCAATCCATAGCGCGCGGATCTATCATTGTAGCATTTCACCCGGTGGTATTCGGGTATCGTGATTTATATTTTCCCAAGGAAGGCATGCTTGTGTAATTGCTAGCATAATGATGATAATGATCCGCAATGTATTTATGAATAACCATTAGTCAAATGCAGGGGTAAGGAAATGATATTCAGGATAGTGACAAACACACATAAGCTACTACACCACAAGGGGGAGGAAAGTGATAAAAGAGAATCTAAAATGAGAAGGTGGTTCTAAATATTCCACATGGGTGAACTCTAGTTTGCATATGAGGAGGCTAAATCATGATGGATTTCATGATGAGGAGATGCCCGCATACATGGACACTTTGAACTCCAACTCAACATCCAAACGTGGAGGAGTAAATGGGCGAAATGGGGCAAAATGCCAACATTTCTGATGGTTAGAAACCTAGACACCTATAGAAAACTTAAATCTCCCCCGGGACTCCGACCCTACATGCAAGGATAAAGGTAAACCGGAAGGTACACCAAACCATCATAATCTACATAAGCGGCAACCAATCTCTAGCGAGTCGACATATGAACGGTTAATCCTATAGTTAGCCAAGTCCAATCTTTTAACATGTTAACTAGACCATAGTTCACACATTAATAAGATAACATGAGGGTAACTATACTCTAGCTCGAACGCATTGCAATATGAATATAGAGACGAGTGTTGAAAGGAACTCCATAATAATATTATATTAGGAGACAAGCCCTCCTTGAAGCTCAACCTTGCTCAAAACTACAACTAGAACTATAGAAAGTGAGTGCTCAATGGTGTGTGTGTTGTATTTTGGAAGGGGGTGTGTTTATTTATAGTAGAGTGAAAGGTGTTCCCCAATACCACCACCATGCAGAAACGTGTTTCTGAGGCCCAATATTTCGAGGTGTTTTGGTCCAATTTGCATTGGTTTTGGCCATCAATTCCCCGATTTGGCGCATTCGTTCCTTTTGTTCCTACAAAACAAATATTCTTCGAATACAAGTGGAACTAGGTGAGTAGGAAATGTTTATTTGGCATAAGTGTGCTTTTCCCTTTTAATTAGAGCTAAGTTGGCGGTATAAAATGTATGATAGTGACTAAAATCTCAAGAGATCTGGATAATTGGTATCCATCCCATGTAAGTAGTTTCAAAAATTTTGGAGAGTCAAAGCTTTTAAAGTTTGACCAAAATTTATATGATAAGATAATGACACTCATCATGTTAACTAAGTACATTGCATTCTTTATTAATTATATTTTCATAGTATACATATTTGGTGTAACAAACATTTGTAGATTTTTTCTATAATTTTGGTCAAACATAAGATGTTTTGACTCTCAAAAATCTTGGAATGGCTTATAATTTGTAATAGAAAAAATATTTTTTATATATATAGGGACGAATACGTTACTTGGAGATTGGACTGTTGGGGAAATCCCCACCCCAAAGAAAATAAAACGTGTTTCTGATTGCAATGTATGAGCAGGGGGGGAAACAAAAATCAGGTAGGAAATGTTCGTTCCTTCCTGAATAAATAAATGAAAGCTGTTATTCATGGGCCTTGTGAGAGAAGATGCAATTACTGCTCCTGAAATTTATAGCCCACGACCCATGTACAACCCAAGTTTCATTTCAGCAGAGAAACTGTGAATTTTTCCCCCAAAATACGTTGGTGCTCCGCACCTTTTTGGGATTTTTCCCGGATTTACCGGCGTTTATGCATTAAGTGGTAGCGACGTTCCGTCGACGGCGAGGCGTCTATGGTGACTTCAAGAATCTCCAGATCCGCCGCCGCCCAAAATCGTTCGAGGAAAAAAACTTACGTGAACCCAGGGGCTTACTTTGCCGCCGGTGCGCCCCATCCTAGATTGCGTCAATTCTCGATCGTACGGCGACTCTGTTAATCGGCCCAGCCGGCTCCCCGCGCGAGGCTTCGTCTGCCGGCTCGATCAGCTCGCGTGGAATAATACCGTCCTCGCGTCGTATTGGCTCAGCTCGCCAGGTCCAATATACGTCAGCACGTCCTCGCGTGGACCTGAGATGGATTGATTTTTTTTTTTGATAAAAGCTTAGAGGCCAGAATGTGTCAGCCGTAACTCTGCATTGACTGAAACATCTCCCAATCACCATGGGATTTCATGGCCCTTCAAATTAAATTAATAAATAAATACAAGACATCCAACTAGAAGCCACAAATGGATAATCAACAATTAAGAACCGATATTCACAGGCGGATAATCAACTACAGCCACACACGGCAGTTCACAAGCAAAATAGAATGGATAATCAACTACAGCCACATACGGCAGTTCACAAGCAAAATAGAAAAAATAGATAACTGTAGTTCCGATAAATTGAAACTTTCGTCAAAAGAGGTACACCAACTCATTAATCTTGCACTCCATCAAATTATAACTCCCTACAAGCATTTTGCCGCGCAGCATCTTCATCAACTCCCATTAAGAGATGTGTGTATCCTCCCAGTAAGTATAGAGCAGCCATTTTGGGTCGAGTTCATGTCTGCTGTGAAAGAGTCACGGTACACTGCACCCCATTTTGCCCTCAAAGTATATAGGTTTGCCATCCATGAATTATTCTCAAGCTTGTATTTAGCCAACAATTCATGCCATTTCTCTATGAAGTAAGATTCTGACCTGGCCGTACACACAATTTTTGAAATCTGATAGGAACTTGTTACCTTTCTTATCGCCTCATGAATAACATGACTAAGATGTTTAACAAAGCATTTAAGCAAATGTGCCACAAACAAAGACGGTGGCTTGTACCGGAATACAAAAAAGCTATTGCTCTCGCCATAGCCCCATCTTGATCTGTAAAATTGTGCTGGGGGTGCTTTCGACATTCTTTGTTAGAAAAGTTTCAAACACCAAACAAATGATTCAACAGTTTCATTAAATAGAAGTGCACAACCAAAAATTATTGTTTGCTTGTGATGGTTGCGACCAAGAATCGGAGCAAAGGGCATTTCAAACTTATTAGTTTTAAATGTGGTGTCAAATGAGACCGCATCACCAAAGCATTTGTAATCCATGATAGACCCGACCATCGCCCAAAAAGAAATTTGCTATCGACCATCTTCCTTGTCTACCCGAACGCATAAAAAAATGAAGGATCCCGTAGTTGTTTATTTCTCGGATATTCGGATAGTGTTTGTGCATCATTGGCTTCTAAGTACTCTCTGCGCTCACGCCCAATCTCATTATTGCAATCCTTCTTAGAAAATGGTATGTTCTCTTCTCCTCCATAAAACTCTTTCATGAACTCATAAACTTGGGCCGGCTTCATTCCAGCTTCCCGTATCTGCCCAATTAATTTTCTCTTTGCCTCTATAACCTTTTCGTTGGGATCTCGGCTTATGTGCCTTATTTGGACTAGCAAGATAATGGTTGTGCTGTTCTACGACCTTTTGCACCGTCCCAAATCCCATCTTTAATACTAAACTGGACACGAGCATCACAACCCGTCCTTGTAACGTCCCTTTGTGAGTCCTCATTTTTACAATGTCCTTCTGCACTGCAAACTAAAAATTTAGTACATAGACTACCATCTCAGCGGTGCTTTGACTTGCTCCTTCTAACACTGAACCCAACCTTGCCGGCATAGGCATTGTACATATCATAAGCTTCTTCCTCGATTCAAAAAGTCATTCCAACTTTAGGTGTGATCAAATGTTGTCCACATTCATGTACCATGTCCTGTATATATAAATAATCAATCAATGGTTTCAAATAATAAAAAGAAATAATATATAGTCCTTTTATTTTTTTATTACTTTTATTTTTTTACCTCACTTGGCACTTCGTTCTCCACCAATCTGACATCTGATATTTGTTGTTCCTCTTCTCCATGATCGCCACCAACAACATCATTCAAAGATTGATCATGTAATCTGAGGAAGCGATCATTAGTTCGTTAAAAAAGGAAGGTGATCATTAGCTCTAATGTAATAGGACTTGACATTTCCTCACAAACAAATAGGACTTCACATGGAGCGATCATCACGGATCGATGATCATGGATCGATC
>JADLZK010004121.1:0-41203 GCA_015847255.1 Hyparrhenia diplandra | reverse complement strand
ATGAATTGATAATGAAAAATTGATATCAGCCCCAGGGGTCACCTGGGTCTTCTTATATAGTACTTGGCAATGAACGTGAACCCTTGGATCAAACCGACCTTCAATAACGTGTGTAGATACAACCTCAAGGTCGGTGGTAAACCGACATAAAAATGTGAGGTCGACATGTGGACCCGACTGGCGTCACGGCCTACATGGCACTAGCGGCCGCTAGGGGTAGAGTGCCACCTCGGCTTCCCCGTTTGTTCTCGGTGTCCTCTGGTATCTTCTAGAATGTTTTTAGTCCACTTTTCGAGTTGAGTTACTTCACGGTCAAGTCTTGTCATCATATGTCTTGTATATTCCGGAACTTTCTCCATTCTTCTCTCGCAATTATCCGTTAAGTCCCCGGAAAGTCACGTGAATACCAAAAACTCATAGAATTATGTTAGTTAGACCCCTAGACTTATGTTGGTCTTTAACTTAAGCCCTTATCCTTTGAGGTTGTATCTACACCGCTGTTGAAGGCTCGGCTTGATCCAAGGGCTATCGCTCATCACCAAAGGCTATATAAGAAGATCTCCCCACCCTGTATTAAACCCCAATTCATTATCATTCATTATCAACAAATGTCGAGACCCTGAAGAGTCTCCTCTAGGTCTAGACTAGAACTAGAACTAGAGAAGAGTTAGCATGCAAGAGAGGATTAGAACTCATTAGTTCTAATCTTTAGAACAAGAGAGAGATAGAAAGAGGGAAGGAATTGGAGGAAGTACCGCCGTTTGGTGCATATCTCTATACTTGTACCTCACAAAGTTAATCTACACATGGAGTTACTCCGTAATCTACTTCTTCTTTTAGTAAGTAATATTGTTTATAATTATTCTTATTGGTTTAACGAGTCTCTTTTGAGTACTTTAATCGGGCGCCTAGATTAGAGTAATATTCGTAGTGCAAACGTGGTGTTTGGACTCGGGTATCTCAAGTTAGATGCACCCTACATTCGAGGAACGTGTGGTAGTTCGTGGTAGTGACAAGTATTATTGATTCCTTTGGAGTTCACCCTCCGAATGATAGGCCAAGTAGACCATGTTACCGAGGATTGCACGTTTAGTCCCTGCTTTCCTTTGAGTACGTCCCCATAAGGATAATATTAACATCACTTACCAGAGATAAGAAATAGATATCTTAGTAATCCTCTCTACACTCTCAACCTTCTTAAGTCTTGTGCTACCCCGGTTAAGATTAGATCGTAGTCTTCCTCACCCGTTTCCCCCTGGATTCGATATTAAACCCTCTCCCCGTGAAGTGCTCTCACGCAATCCGGCCCTTATACAAATTATAAATATTTCTTTAGGCTTATCAAATACCAAATAGATCACTATGGTCACCCAGTTCTTACTCTTGCAAAGCTATGTTGATACTATTTTTTATGGGGACATTAACCATAGGAAAGACACTAGCAAAGAGTGAAATGCTTAGCAACAGGGCCTCCCTAGCTAGTACTATGGACTGGAGGTGGACTACGGAGAATTAACGGGTCAAGAGGTCACCCTCGTTAGTTACCACCGATCCTGACTAGGGTGCATCCATGAGCTATTAGTCTAAGCACCATGCTTGTACTAGGAAAGAAACTTCAACTCAAGAGTGACAAGAATTGATGTACTCTAATAAAAGAGTCACAAAACTTAAGAACAATGTTACTTACTCAAATAAGAAGTTGATCCATCAGAGTCTCGTAAGCAAGCTCGATGGAACTTGATCCCTGAGGTACAGTTTTAAGAGGAGACACCGACAAGCCCTACTCTTCCTTCAACTCTTCCTTCACCCACGCTTCTAAATCTCTAAACAAGGCTAGTTCTAATCTCTCTCATGGGAGACTACAAAACTAATCTCTCAACTTGATGCTTTCTTTCTAATTCGATTCTAGGGCTTCTATTTCTAGAGGAGGCTCCGGTGTTTGCCTTTGAATAATGAATTGGAATTGATAGCCCGTGGGTACGAGGTCCGCTTATATATAGGGGTCTTGATGCACAGTAGCCCTTGGATCAAACCGACCTTGATCAATGCCTTAGATTGGACCTTGGAGGCGGTTTGGAACCGACCTTTAGAGGATGGAGGTTTGACGGGTGGGGCGGGCCCACCTTCTAGGGGTTGCCTTCGTGTCTTCTAGAATGTTCTTTTCAGTAGGTGCCAAGTTGGAATATGCCTTGGAGGTCGATGCTTTGGATATACCTTGGTCCTTTTCGTGTTTAATCCCTAAAATACATAGATTCACCAAAACTCATGGAAACCGTCCGTTTAAACCCTATTTCTATGATTGTGACCATTTCTTTTCATATTCTCATGTTATATTGATGGTTGATTGTTGAGGATAACAATTGTCAACAAGCTCCCCTACACTTAGGCTTTTACTCATCCTCGAGAAAAGGTTGGATTAGACATAAATATAAGTCAAGACATCAAACATAAGATAGTTCCTTAATCATACCTATACTTTGGATACAATGTGTCTACCATGAAACTTTGGGGGTTGAAGAATGGAATAGCTTGAAACAGATTACCTTTTCTTCCTTCAATCCAAATCAACTAGAGTTTTTGCAATAGTTTTGAAATAAAACATGCTTACCTTCTCCCCTGTTTGTGGCACTCTCTTGAGTCACTCAATATATGTGGTATTTTTGGATTATCACCAAGGCATGTATGATGAATGCCTTATAAACATACTTCCTCTAAAAGGCTTATCTGGAGCTTTATGTATGTCAAGGATGTAGCATACTTACCTTGCATGTATTGTGAAGTCAAAACTCGGATCCATGGAGGGGGATGTCATACTCTTAGATCAAGATGTGCATGTGGATGATATGGTGGCTAACCTAATTCTACTATGCTCTAGGAAACTTCTCTCTCTCTTTTTGAGAAACTTAGAACACTTTTTTAAGATGAGGTCATGGGCCATCTTTTCTTCTTTCTTCTTCTTTTTCTTTCTTTTTTTTTTTCATTGGACACTTGTCCATTTTTCATTGCTCATTTTGCATAGCCCCATGCCTTTTTTGAATATTACAACAAGACTTGAGTACGAGAGATCAAAACTTAGAGAATTTATTGAATCCTATAAATCTTTTTTTGGTTCTACTTCGGTGTCGGAATAGAATTTTTGGGTGGAAAGGCATGTTTTTGTGTACTCTCGGTGTAGGAGCAGCAGATATATGTGGATGTGAGCGTGACAAACCTCTCAACACAGTCACAAGGCTTGCCAAAACTCAACACAAAGCAAGTAGCTTATGAGCTAGTTTTCGGTGTTCATATTATGTATGGCTTTGGTGGGACATAGTACTTACCACAAAGGAGAAGCATAGCTATCAAATTTTAGCTTTTTTGAAATAAATTCTCTAGTGACATGATATCAAGAATCGTTTCTCATTATTCTTACTATCTCACATTCCACACCAACTTAAGTAATCATGGGGTTCCTATAATTCATGTTCCCAACAACAACAAAAGCTTTCTAGGAAAAGTGTTATGTGAGTCTATTCTTGAGTTATGACTAAACAATCTTTTTCTTTTTATGTTTTAATCCTATCATACCATAGAATTTTCAATTTAATTCAAAACGGAAAGCAAAATGCATAAAAATAAATAGTTTAGGGGTGCAAACCCGAGCCATGGACGAAGGTCGTGCCGAGGGGGAAGAAGGGGTCGGTGAGCACCTTAGAGCACCTGGGCGATCCTCGCTTGGCTCACCTCATGGCTTGCTTCATCATGCATGGTCTTGGCTCCATTACTTTCGTTTTTAAACCACATTTGCGATCAAATTTCCTCGTCTCATTGTCGTTCTTCTCCCCCACACTTGTTTCTGTTGTACCTTTATGCACAAAATGTGGAGACAAAGAAACACATATCCGAGATAATATAATAATGGGGATCAACTTTATTCATTATATAGGTAGGGCGCTTTTTTATTACAATCATTGAATTTTAAGCAACCTAATCAAAAACATTTGAGCTAACTTTTAAACAACCTAACTTTAACTAATCCTGCCTAAATGAGCACCCCTAACTTTTCGCACTTTCTACTAAGGTGCATTGGCCCGATTAGGGCATTGACCTTCCTTCAGCTTACGATCCTATCCGTCATCTTTCCTAGAGTTTCATACACCTTGTCTATTTTCTTGTTTATAGCTAGGATGGCTCTAGAGGGTCACACTCCAGTTCTTATGTTCTGTCTTCAAGAACTCATCGAGTTCATCTACTTTCTTATCTAATTCCGCCACTGATTTCTATTGGATCGCCGACGCTTTTGGGGCTTCTTCTTGAGGACGGCTTGGCGTTCTTTCTTGTGCTTCCTTCGGTGGGTTGAACTTAATTTGGTTGGGGCGTGCACGAATCCCATCAAAAGAGACACGAGGAGTGCCCATAGTGTACTTGGCGCAGAGGACATTGCCAAAACTTGTCGCGCTTCACTCCCATTAGCGCCTCGTTGGGGGCATGGAGCGAGGATTTTGGAAACGGCCCTATGTAGTCAATTCCCCAGACATCAAAGAGTTCGATCCAGATTGGTAGTGAGTGGCATGGCATCTCTTGTATTGATGTTGCCATGCCTCCGACAAGCTCCACATCTTCTAATGAAATCCTTTGTGTCTTGATACATGGTTGGCCAGAAAAATCCACTTTGCCGATCTTTGCTTGAGTGTGAAATGCTCCATAATTTCCTCCATATGGTGATGAGTGGCATCTTTCAACAATTTTAATTCCTTCCTCGGATGGTACACACCTTCCGAGTAGCCCATCTAAGAAAACTCAAGAGGTATGGTTCATCCCATATGTGGTGGCGACTCTCATAAATAAGCTTTTTTTATCACCCTCGGTGGTACATATCCTGCAACCATAAAATTAACAATATCTGCGTACGGGGGGTCGGATCGGTGATCCATAGAGCATGTCATCCCGCAGCCGAGTCATTGATGGGTAGTTCTACTCGGATTCTTAAAATGCATTATAGACAAATGATCGGGCAATGAATTTTTCTACTCCCTTTTTGTCTTTAATTTCTAGGTCAAATTCTTGGTGCAACAAAATCCATCTTATTAAATGGGGTTTAGCATCTTTCTTTGTGAGCAAGTATTTTAAAGCAACATGATCAGTGTAAACAATCACTTTAGCTCCTACTAAGTAAGATCTAAACTTATCAATGGCATAAACAACAAATTAGCAATTCTTTCTCGGTGGTAGCTTAATTAAGTTGAGGTAATATCAAAGTTTTACTAGCACAAGCAATTGCGTGATGCTTTTATCTTTAGTTTGTCCCAAAACTGCCCCCACAAAGATAATCACTATCATCACACATGATTTCAAAAGGCAAAGACCAATCGAGGGGGTTGAATGATTGGTGCGAGAGATGAGGGCTTTCTTTAAAGTTTCAAAAGATTTAAGACATGCATGACCAAACTCAAAGGGAACATCCTTGGCTAGCGTGACTAGTAAGTGGTCTAGCAATGTATGAAAAATCTTTTTATAAATCTACGATAAAAAACCAGCATGGCCAAGAAAACTTCGATGTCTTTAGCATTTATAGGTGGAGGTAGTTGTTCTATCACTTCAATTTCAGCTTTATCTACCTCAATTCCTCTTTCGGACACTAAGTGTCCTAGCACTATTCCTTCTCTAACCATAAAATGATATTTTTCCCAATTAAGGACTAAGTGCTTTTCTTCACATCTTTGCAAAAACCTTATCAAAGTTTTCAAGACAATCATCAAAAGTTTTTCCATAAAACGTAAAAGTCATCCATGAAAACTTCTATAATCTCTTCAATCATATCAGAAAATATATACATCATGCATCTTTGGAAAGAAGTCGGGTATTACATAGTCCAAAAAGACATTCTTCGGTAAGCATAAGTTCCATATGGACATGTAAAAGTGGTTTTGCTTTTGATCGTTAAATTTGATTGGGATTTGGTGATATCGGAATATCCATCAAGAAAACAAAAGAAAGACCGGTTTGCTAGTTGCTCTAACATTTCATCAATGAAAGGCAACGGAAAATGATTCTTCTTTTTGTTGCCTTGTTAAGTTTTCTATAATCTATGCACATCCACCATCCAAAGGACGGTTCTTTGAGGGATTAATTCATTTTTTCTCATTTTTGACAACCTGTCATGCCTCCCTTTTTAGGCACAACTTGAATAGGGCTTACCCACGCACTATGAGGCACATGATATATAATCCCTATGTGCAACAACTTCAAAACTTCTTTCTTAACTACCTCTCTCATCGCATTGTTAAGTCTACGTTGGGGTTCTCTAGAGGGTGGAATATCTCGGATCTTGTAGGAATGCGATGGGTGCAGAGCAGGACTCCATTCCTTTTAGATCTTGGAGTGAGTAGCCAAAGGTTGAACGATGATGTTCTAGGACAAGTTATCACCAAAGAGTCTCTTCCCGAGTGAGTTTATCACTTATTATCACAGGAGACTCTAGATCGTTGTTGAGGAAAGCATATCTAAGATCATGGTAAAGGTTTAAGCTCAATGGGAGGTTTAGGTGGGTCTTCGAATTCATCTACAAGTTTTGATTCAGTGGGATGTTCTTCTTCTTCCTCAATGAAGGATTCTCGCATCATCTTCATGATTGGATTCTAAGAAATGTTCTAGAGATGCTTCTTTAACCTCTTCCATTGGGTCCAGTTCGATTTGGCCTCGGTCTTAGCATTTAAGGAATGAGTGACGGACAAGGGAAATTGAAAACCTTTTCCTAAGTGAATATCTAGATTCCCTATTTGTCCTTCAATAAGAAGCCTTTCAATGGGTTGTCCTATCAATAGGTCAAACTCCATGACATCAAAGATATGAAAGCTTAGATGTACCTTGGTGCCTCGTACATGGATTGGTAGCACATAAAGAATTCTTGAGCTTTGGATAATTTGTCTTGAAGGGCTTTTTAGCAACTTTGCTTTGGGGGTCAATGGCATGTGTTTGAGAAATTCATGAGCAAGAGACAATGCCATTATGTTTATACCCACAAACTGGATTATAAAGGGCGTCAAAAGAGCCTTTATGAATTTGATAGTGAATTAGCATAGAAGGTGAATCCAAGCGCATCACTTTAGAGGAAAGCTCGATTCTTCTAACCACTCACTACTTATGATAGAGACAAGCTCTTTTCGTAGTCCTTTTATGGAAAAGCTTCATCGAAGGGTCTATAGGTTCTTGGAGTGATGACTCAACTTCGAGGCTTCTTCACGAGAGATCATCTTTGAAATCAAGCATAAAGTCTAAAATTGGAGTTTCCTCCTTTTTTTGGTAGCTCAAGAATAGGAATAGCTGAAGGTTGGAAAGAATATGGCAAAAGATCGGTTCTAGCTATTTTGGGTTCTTCTTCATTTTCAAAAGGATTCTCTTACGGTGGGTCTTCTAATTTGTTAGCTAGAATGTTGTCTAGACAGATCTAGCTTTTTGAGCATGAAGGTGCTAGGAGGATCCACTTGAAGAAGTATTCAGATATTTTTGAGATTTCTTATTAAGACCTATATAGAAATGTTGAAGTAGGATGGGGTCTTGAAGGGCTATATTTGGTCTAGATTTGGCAAGAAGATCAAAACATTCCTGTGATGAGCTCAAAGATTCATTACCCTTTTTCTTTAAAGGATAGGATCTGGTTTCTTAGGTCGACTACTTTGGATATGGGGGTAAAAGTCTACACAAAAAGACAAGATGTAAGGTTCCCCAATCACCTTGCTCCTCTTTGGTTCGGTCGTACCCTTTGTTGAGCTCTTCCTTTCAAGGAGAATGGAAAAAGCTTCTAGCGGATAGTCTCATTGGACATGCCCTAGAGGTAGTCACAAGTTTCCTCAAACATTTGGAGATGAAGATAAGGGTTTTCGTCTACTTTTCCTAAAAAGGAATGACTTTGGACCATCTCTATTAACCGTGGATGCAGCTCACAGGCTTCAGATATGATAGGCTTAGATGATGACTTAGGCCTATGGCTAGACTCCATGGGTCCCGAATATTAGTAAAGAGGGGTGACATCCATAAGGATAGTGGAAGATGAAATAAGAAAAGATAAAAAGGAAATGATAAAAGATAAAAGTATACTTACAAGATCAAGCTATACTCAAAGTTCTCTCAGCAACCGTTCTCCCCAAGAAGGCTTTAAATGCTTGTTGGTATTTGTTATGCCCACAGAAGAATCAAAGAGAAATAATCTGCAAGCGCCACGGATACCGTGGTAGCACTTCACCCGGGAGGAGGGTTTTAAATATCATATCCACAGGGAGAATGGTGAGAGAGTGGCTGAGGCTATAACTTGATCCGTGAGTAGCTATCAAGGACTGAGAGGATAAAGAGGTAAGGGAGATCACTATGGATGTCTAGTTCTAACTCTTGCAAGCTATGTTGATACTGTTTTTATGGGGTGTTGACGGTTGATAACGTCAACTTTTAATTATGAAATAATAGAACATTTGGGAACAAGAATAATGAAGATAGGGTTTTTACTAATGAATTCCACGAAGTTTTGTTGCACACTAAGTTTTGCGGTGAACTCCAAAAAATCAGCGTAATATCGATGAAAAGAGGAGAAATAGAGAAATCAAGAAAAGGACCAAATCAAGGCGATTAGTATAATTTCCAAGGACCTAAAGGACAAAAGAAGATAGCTCGCGAAGGCCAGGGCCCACACGTCAGGGTGTGGGGCCGCGTGGCCCTCCCCTATGGAGCCACGTGTCCTGCTTCTGGAATATTCCTACAACCGACCTATGGAGTTGATCTAAGCCGGCCAATCAAGTCGGTTTGATCCAAGGGTTGAGATTCATCCTATGAGGCTATATATAGCGAAAAGTGGGGTACCCCCTAAACCCTAATTTAGTACTGAAGATCGGTTGATCTCGAGTTCTAGAGATCAAGTCCGAGCCATAAACCCTAGTTCTTCGAGTAGTTCTAGTTCTAGAGAGATTAGCTAGTAGTAGATTAGAAGGAGATCCAAGTCTAGGAAGACTTGAGCTTCGTGATTCTCAAGGTGTTCTATAGGTACATTTATATCTTTTGATATATTTACTCAAGTTTATCTATGACATTGTTCTTTATCTTATTTATATTATCTATTGCATTGTTTATTGCTTGCTTTGATATGTCTAGTAGAGTTAGATATTTATTATGGATTTCATGCTTAGGATTGTATAGCCCTCATCTTGTAACGTGCAAGATAGGTGTTATAACTTATGTAAGCATGGTTCTTATATATGTTATATCTACAAATGCCCACTATATGCCGAGTGGTGGGGTAGATCGTAGGGTAACAGCCCTATTGAGTCCTCCTCGTAATCCTCCCTCCGTGTATAGTGAATGGTAGGTCGTGTGTCGCTGACGAAGGTGAAGATCTCATTATTGAATCCTTCCTAGTTGATGGCCCTTGGGTATGGTATGAAGTAGTAATGGTAACCATGATAGCTAGATGTTTGCACTAATTAGAGTTTAGTAATAGCATGTGATGATAGTTACTCATTAGTAAGTTTTCCTTATATTACCCCATGTGAGTCCTTAGACTAGAATACTCTGTTGAATCTTTATCTTATATTTTATGTGGCTTGATCCCTGCATTTATCATTTATTATTATCATTATCATTATCATTATCATTCATTATATATATCTTTATATTATTCATCATTTATCTTTATTGTGACATTAACCCTCAAGTTATTGAGTAGAAGCATTATTCATTATTGGTTTATAGCTATTCCATGTATAAGGATATTATTAGTGCTACGCATATATATAGTTTGTAGATATCTTCCTCGTGGATTCGATACTCTAGATACTCCTAGAGAAAATGCTACAATGGTATTTATTATTCTCGTCCACTTGCGTAGCCTTGTTCTATATATTTCTATATTCCTCTATTTACTTAGTAGTCGTATCATTTTATGCCATGTTATATTCTCTAGTTGCATAAGATGGACTGACACCCCGGCTTTTACTAGAAGTATAGGTTACCTTTTGACTAGTTTATTAGTGGCAAAGTAATTTTCATAATACCAAAGATCGCTTTGGGGGTCATTGCTTTTATAGTGTTGTCATAGGCGGCCGTAGCTATATTAGTGATGTCGTTAAGCAGTGTCAACATGGGGACATTAACCATAAGGAAAGACACTAGCAAAGAGTGCAATCATTAGCAATAGGGGCCCAAATAGTCCTACGAGGCGGGAGGTGGACTATAGAGATTTAACGGGTCGAAAGGTCACCACCGTTAGTTACCACCGATCCGAAGGTGCGGTGCATCCACGAGCTATCTTGTCTAAGCACCATGCTTATACTAGGGAAAGCTACTTCAACTCAAGAGCGACAAGAATTGAAGTACTCTAATAAAAGAGTCACAAACCTTAAGAACAATAAGAATAATGTTACTTACTCAAATAAGAAGTTGATCATCCACCGCAGAGTCTCGTAAGCAAGCTCGATGGAACTTGATCCTAGAGGTACAAGCCAAAGAAGAGACAATCGACAAGCCCGGCTCTTCCTTCAACTCTTCCTTCACCCACGCTTCTAAATCTCTAAACAAGACTAGTTATAATCTCTCACGTGGGAGACTACAAAACTCATCTCTCAACTTGATGCTTGCTCTTCTAATTCTATTCTAGGGCTTCTAGTTCTAGAGAAGGCTTTGGGTTTCTGCCTGTGAATAATGAATTGGAATTGACAGCCCAGGGGCCGGGGGTCTGTTTATATAGGGGTCTTGGATGCACCGGAGCCCTTAGATCAAACCGACCTTGATCAATGGCTTAGATTGGACGTTGAAGGCGGTTTGGAACCGACCTTAGAAGATGGAGGTCGACAGGTGGGGCCGTGGCTCGACCGAAAGCACGGCCGTGGCCTCGACCGAGCCTAGCATGGGCTCGGCCGAGCCCCCCGTCTCTCTCGATTGTGGGCCCACCTTCTAGGGGTTGCCTTCTGGTGTTTTCTAGAATGTTCTTTCGTAGTTGCCAAGTTGGAATATGCCTTGGAGGTCGATGCTTTGGATATACCTTGGTCCTTTTCGTGTTTAATCCCTAAAAATACACAGATTCACCAAAACTCATGGAAACTATTAGTTTAAACCCTATTTCAATGATTGTGACCATTTCTATGCATATTCTCATGTTATATTGATGGTTGATTGTTGAGGATAACGATTGTCAACGGTCGCTTTGTTGAGCTTCAGAAAATCTCAATCATCCTTTATCAATGGCCGATTGGATCACTTGATGAAACATATTGTAGTTAGAAGTATAATGATCAAATGAATTGTGCCACTTGCAATATATAAGCTCTTCCAAGTTTTTAGGTGATAGCAAAGCTTTGTGATCAAGATTCTGATGAAATTATTCTCTAGCAAGATATCAAAGACATGATCACAAAAAGTAAAGTCCAAGGTGTACTTTTGATTTCTTTAGCTGACACTTTTTGTGGAATTGGCTTTAAAGCTAGGCAATCAAATGGATCGGATTTGACATCAATCCATTCGGCCACACTTTTGCACTTATCTTTCTTTGCTAGATGTTCTAGAATTGACTATAAAACCAACATCGGCATATGCAATATTTTTTAATCTTGGTCCCTAATCATTAAACCTAAAATAATTATAGAATTTGTATCTCTTTTTGGGATCAAGTACGAATTGAATTTTAAGCAAGCAAAGCAACATACATAGACATAGAATCCAAGGTAAACATTGGGGAAAACTTTAACTTTGATAAGATATTGTCATCGGCCTCTTGATAGGAAATAATATGTTGGCCGATACAATCTGAATTTGTTTCATTATTGGCATGTAGAGTACCTTCTTCAATTGGTCTGTTAACACTACTAGCAAGAATATCAGTAAATGATGTAGCAATTGAAACAACATGACCAGATTGGGAATTTGGTAAATTACTTATACTTGGTACTTTATCAATCATGCCGAGAAGTGTAGGTCCTTGATTTGAGTGGTGCCGCTTGTTACGACACCATCATAAGCCACCACCGCCGGCACTCCGACACTTCCACCTTGTCTTCGGGGTTTCAACTTTAGTGACTTGGTGTTGCTTGTTAACCTAACGTAGTTCGGCTATAACTTGAGGATTATGGGCAACACGATAGTCACTAGATAAATATACCACCCCTTTGGCTCCTACAAAATCAAGTCTAACTAATTTCTTGCGCTTCCCATATTTTGCCACAACTAGAATTGTTTCTCGAGATGAAATTGATTTGGAATGGATACTGTGTTGTTCGGTTTTGTCAACTGAACACTCGCTTATATCGAATCAACTCTTTCATTGCCGCTTGTGTCGACCGGCAAGTCTTCCTTTCTCATATCTATAGTTGAGTACATAAATGTAATAAATCTTGCTTGATTCCAGCATAAAATTCTTTTCACGCCTCTTTATGTTCCTCAAAATCATATTCCTCGTCGATTCGGCTTGAATCATTAGTAACATACACAGCCGCATCATGATTACCACCATTCATGCACACTGCTGAATTTTTGTTGATTCAGCTATATTATTAGTAACATAGGAAGTTGAATCATGAGTTTTAACACTTGAATGCCTTGCTGAAATTTCATTGATTCGCCATAGTTATTCGTAATATATGAGGCCGAATCATGAGCATTAACATTTGTGTACCTTGCGAGAATCTTCTTGGATTCGGCTCTAGTTATTTGTAACATAGGAAGCCGAATCATGAGTATTAGTATTGCATATCATGCTGAAAATTCATTACTTCTGCCATAGCTATTAGTAACATATGAGGCCGAATGAAGAGCACTAGCATTTGCATATGATGCTGAATTTGTAGGTAGAACATTTGTTACATTAGCATGTCGTGCACCATATGAGAATTCAGAATAATTGGTTGAATAATTAGCATTATCATAGAAAATTCTCTCATTCATTGGCATGTCTTGTGATGGAACCACATATTGTGAACTTACAGCTCATGAATAAGGATATACATGTTGTATGTTGCTAGTAGAATTAAAACCCAAAGAGTTCATAGTTGACATCGGCTTTTTTGAACATGATACCCAAAGACTATGATGTATATGATGAAGACCAAGATCAACATAACAATTTGCCGATGCAACAAATCTACTATTGTTATGACTAGCAACACCAACATGAGAATTTATAGGACTTCTAAAATAATTATAGGACTTGCAAAATAATTATTAGAATCACAAGATGCATTTGCAAGTTGAACCTCGTGATAATTGTAGTAGTATTGTGCTGCAACACCTTGGTAATCCGTGATCTAGAGATTGGTCACCTTGCTAAATTTTCAATAGCAAGAGCAACACGTTACAAAACAGCAAGCGAGATCACAAGGGCTCAAAACCAGATGCGATCGGCCTTTTGGGCCAGATGCAACGGTAACGGCGAGCACAAGAAGATAGATCAATCTAGAGTATGGCTAGGGCGGAGATTCGGCTACAAAGTAGAGCCGAAGCAATCTTTCCCAGTGGATCGCCATAAAGTGTGTTGACGCAAAGATTGGTCACACACCATTTAGGGTTTAGATCGTCCGAGTCGCCACGAGTCAGCTCTTCCGGAGGTGCGACCTCTATACCCAAATCATGATGTTGTGGACTTTGTAAGTACCCTATCCGCATACGATATTATCTCAACTACGTCTTCAACATTTGAACATATCCCATGCTTTATGTAGGTTTGAGGCAAAAGTTTGCTTAAAGAAAAACTATATCATATAGCCTTCTTGGACCCCTATCAAGTAAACAAGAAAAACATGCAGAGACGATGAAGGATGTGACGTGGCAGATCTGATTTTCTGTTTGACCAAAATCTTTTATGAAATCAAACATAAAACATCAAACATATTCGTAGACTACAACTGCAAGTGTGTGTTCTCTGCCCTTTATTTTTGTGCTTCTTACCTTTTTTAAGATTATTCATTAAGTAGGACTTTGTGATTGCAATTTCCATTTTGTACTCGTAGATATCAAGCTTGCATAGTCACGTACTAATGAATAATCTTAAAGAAAAGAGCACTTTCTCAGATCAAGCACCTACTCACAGTGCTAAATAAGTAAGTGAACCCAATAACATACATAGCACATTCTAATGTCACTGCCTTTAACACTTTATAATGTCACACAGTGTCAAGGAAAATATGGAGGGGGACATGATGACCCTATTTGATGTTGATCATATGCCAATAGAAACCCTAGAACAACGAATGCGGGTTCTACGTGATGTGGGCAATGCACCAGTACCTCAACGGGAGTGCAAAGGAAATGAAATGATGTGTATGCTTTTCATCTACTGCTTTGTCTTACACTTGTGCATTTCGATATCACCTTGCTTGCACGACAGTGCAAGAAACTTAACCACCAAAAGCTTGTAGACTTTGAGATCAAAGAATTCCAAGATGAGCTAGCAACTTTCCTCCTAGAAGAGGTGTTGTCTAAAGAAGGATCTTTCTCCATTGCATGGTCCAAGAAGTACAAAAAAGATTATGATAAAAACATGGGCAGACTATTGTAATATATACATTTTCATTGTAATATATATATTACCGTAACATTATATGCAATATAAATTTTGATGGACTTATGATGTATATGAGTCTAGTATACATTACCGTAACCATAGGAAATAAAAAGTGTCACATAAAAAAAAATTCTTAAATAACAATATGGGAAAAATTAGATCACCGTCAGGTCAACCAAAAAAGCAAGCACTGATCATAGGTATATCAGTGTTGCTCACATGAACATTGCCGGTTGAGGCACTGAACCGGCAGTGGTCATAGGTATATCACTGCCGGCTGGTGTAACGAACCGACAGTGTCATTCAAATCAACACTGCCGGTTGGTGTGATAAGAAAGGCACATCACTGTTGCTTTCCTTCCCGGTTCAAATTCCGGCAGTGATAGGGGGGTATGAACTGGCAGTGAACCTTACTCTGCAGTAGTGGCTGACACTGCAGAAGCAATTGGTGGATGTCAAAACCCCTTGAATTTTCCCCGGCAGTTCCTGAGACTGCGGAGATGTATTGGGTCAGTGCGTTGGTTTTTGCTTCATGATTCGCTACCAGCAAGCCATCGATTTCAATATGACGGATGCTGTTCCTTCTGTGACGTGATACACGGTGACGTGATACACGTTGTCTTGTTTCCATCAATGCTCGACTGCTTATATCTTGATGAGCCCCCAGCTTGTCTCCCTCTCAATAAATAACTGGCCATCTCGCTCCACGATCTCTCACTCACACAGCAAATACCTAGTACAGGCTAGCCACTCCAAGAAACACGTAGCTGGAGTTAGCTCTGCTTGTAGAAGTAGAACCGAAGATGTTGGGAAACATCGGAAAGAGCCGCATCATCGGCGACCTGACTGGCAGCAAGAAGAACGCGCAACTCAAGCTCAAGGGGAACGTGGTGCTCATGTGCAAGGCCGTCCTCGGTCTCGACGTCACCAGTATCGCTGGCGCCATTATCGACAGCTTTGCCGAGTTCGTTGGCCACAGCGTCACCTGCCAACTCATCAGCTCCACCATTGCCGACCCTAGTGAGTAGAGTACCCTCCCTGCCTCCTCCTCTCCCTCTGGGGTCTATTTGGTACAGCTTAGCTTCACTGGTGAATCAGTATTTGTTAGATTTAGCTTTTAAAACAACTCTACCATTGAAGCTAAAACAATTTTGATGAACTGTTTAACAAAACAGCTTCTCCCGTTTGAAAAGCACTTATCTAATATATATATATATATAAATTTGCAGTCTTAAGGTAATATGGATAGCTAGAAATCCTAATCCATATTGATCTCCAGTCCAAAATCTGAATAGGAATTCTAATCCAAATAGAAAAGGATGTTTCCGTACCATTCTTACCGTAATAATTAAACAGCAAAGAGTTTTTGGTTTTAGTTTTTTTCCTGTTTCTATTTGACCTGCGCCTTTTCATTTACGCGTAATCAATCTTTGATCCGGATCTGTTTTTTCCTGTTCTATGGTTCCTGCCGTGTGTACGTTTCTGCATTCCTTTTTACGTCTATTTTTTTTCTGTTCGTTGTTCGGTTTTCTGCTTCTGTTTTGTTTCCTGTCATCCGTTAGTGGCCTTTTTTGGGTCTGGTTTTTCTGTCTTTTTGTTCGTTCGAACATCACTTTTTTCTTGTCATTTGCATGAACTATTTTCCGTTCATAAAAAATCAAAAAATAAATATAATATTATGACTGTTGAAACCTTGACCTTTGTCTAATAATAAATATTATATTTTTTTGACTCCTTGGAAAGTAATGAAACTTGATATTTAACTCCACCGAGACATATACAGTATGGACATTACAGTTATGATAGATTTCTTTAGTAAATATAAAATCAATACCTAATATTAAAAAGCCAAAATTTTATCCCTATTTTTTTCATCCATCTCTCTCTAACTATCTAGACAGTTGAAAGTTTCTTCTATCCTACCTTCTTTTCTTTCCTCAGCTATACTCACGCCCTCCGTGTCTCAAATGAGTCGGACTCATGACCCGTGATCATACTAGAACAACTCACGCCTAGAGATGATCGATCGGAGTCCGATTCCAAAACGTATTAGGTTGCGCCCTCCATAAATCTATGTGACCTGCACTCATGGCCCGTGCTCATCCAAGTTATAACAACTCATATCTAACGATGATAGGAGTCCGATGCCTATAAGTATTGGCTTCTATTGGAACACAGGGGCACATTTGCTAGTAATGATAAAAACGACGGCCGATCGATCCACTTTAAATCTATATATATAGTTTTTTTTTTGAACGCAAAAATCTATAGTAAACCAGAATCTAAGAACGGATACTTAATACTTTTATGAATTATAATATATATAAAATACTTACGGCGACACTGACCGGGGCGGGTTGCGAGACAATGGCAACCGCGGGAAGGTGTGCGCGAGGCGAGCCTGGAGAAGTGGCTGCTGAACCCGCCGCTGCTGGCGGCGAGAACCAGTTCCGCGTCACCTTCAACTGGGAGGTGGAGAAGCATGGCATCCCAGGCGCCATCATCGTCAAGAACAGACACGCCTCCGAGTTCTTCCTCAAGACCATTACCCTCAACGACGTCCCCGGCCACGGCACCATCGTCTTCATCGCCAACTCATGGGTGTACCCTCAGTCCAAGTACCGTTACAACCGCGTCTTCTTCGCCAACGACGTGAGTAGATAGAGTACATACATGCTTCAGTTGAGCCCATTGCTCGTTAGCAAACTAAGGTGCTGATGATGAGCCACCAGACATGAACACACGTTCTCTTGTCTACGCAGACGTACCTTCCCAGCCAGATGCCGGCGGCGCTGAAGCCTTACCGCGACGACGAGCTCCGGAACCTGAGGGGCGACGACCAGCAGGGCCCGTACCAGGTGCACGACCGCGTCTACCGCTACGACGTCTACAACGACCTGGGCCTGCCTGACAGCGGGAACCCGCGCCCCGTCCTCGGCGGCACCAAGGAACTCCCCTACCCGCGCCGCTGCCGCACCGGGCGAAAGCCCACCAAAAGCGGTGCGCCCGAGATCCCTCCCATTCGTTCGTCTTCCCTGTTTTAACCAGCGGATACGGACGCACAGTCAACATATAATTTCTTTATCACTTGGCGCGACGTACAGACCCCAGCAGTGAGAGCAGGCTGACGCTGCTCAGCCTCAAATGCGACGACATCTACGTGCCCCGCGACGAGCGTTTCGGCCACATCAAGAAGTCGGACTTCTTCGGCTACGCGATCAAGGCACTCGTGAATGCCATGGTGCCGGCAATCAAGAGGCTCTACGAGGGCGTCGAGTTCGACTCCTTCAAGGACATTACGAGGCTCTACGAGGGCGGGATCCATCTGCCCAAAATACCAGCCCTCGAGGAGCTGCGGAAGCAGTTCCCACTCCAGCTCGTCAAGGGTGTCCTCCCGGTCGGCGGCGACTACCTCCTCAAGCATCCCATGCCGCAACTCATCAAAGGTCGATCATCTCTGCGTGCAAATGCGAAACCTGTCTTTACTTTACTTATTCCATTCCATCTCGATTATTCATTCTGGCCATGTATGCACGCAGAGGACAAGACAGGTTGGATGACGGATGAGGAGTTTGGACGGGAGATTCTCGCCGGCGTCAACCCCATGATCGTCAGGCGTCTCACGGTGAGCTAGGGAACGAGCCAGATCCATCCTCAACCTCAACTGACTTGAAATAAAGTCGTTGGAAGAACTCGAGACTGCAGCAACTTAATTAATTCTACCTGCCTGACCGGCCATGTTTTCAGGACTTCCCTCCGAGAAGCAGTCTTGACCCTAGCAAGTATGGTGACCACACGAGCACCATCACGGAGGCGCACCTCGAGAACAAGCTAGAGGGGCCTCACCGTGCAGCAGGCGCTGGACGGCAACCGGCTCTACATCCTGGACCACCACGACAACTTCATGCCGTTCCTGGTCAAAATCAACAATATCAAGGGCAACTTCATCTACGCTGCCAGGACCCTGCTGTTCCTGCATGGCGACGGCACGCTCGTGCCGGTGGCCATCGAGCTGAGCCTGCCCGAGCTCCGAGACGGCGTGACCGCCGCAAAGAGCACCGTGTATATGCCGCCAGCGTCGATGGCCGGCGCGGAGGCGTGGGTGTGGCACCTGGCCAAGGCCTACGCCAACGTGAACGACAACTGTTGGCACCAGCTCATCAGCCACTGGCTCAACACGCACGCCGTGATGGAGCCGTTCGTCATCACGACCAACCGGCAGCTCAGCGTGACGCACCCCGTGCACAAGCTGCTCCAGCCGCACTACCGCGACACCATGAACATCAACTCCAGCGCGCGCCAATTGCTCATCAATGCCGGCGGCATCTTCGAGACCACCGTCTTCCCGAGCCAGTACGCGTTCGAGATGTCCTCCGTCATCTACAAGAACTGGAACTTCACCGAGCAGGCTCTCCCTGACGACCTAATCAAGAGGTTAGTAACTAGCATTGCGCAGTGACGCCAATGCAGGACTAGTGAACAAACACAATTTGGATTAGGATTATTAAATAATGTGCAATATATGCAGAGGCATGGCGGTTGCCGATCCATCGAGTCCGTACAAAGGTGCGGCTGCTGGTGGAGGATTACCCGTACGCGTCGGACGGGCTGGCCATCTGGCACGCGATCGAGCAGTGGGTGACGGAGTACCTGGGCATCTACTACCCCAACGACGCCGTGCTGCAGGCGGACGCGGAGCTGCAGGCGTGGTGGAAGGAGGCGCGCGAGGTCGGGCACGCCGACCTCAAGGACGCGCCCTGGTGGCCCGAGATGCAGACGGTGGCGGAACTGGCCAAGGCCTGCGCCACCATCATCTGGATCGCGTCGGCGCTTCACGCGGCCGTCAACTTCGGACAGTACCCGTACGCGGGCTACCTCCCGAACCGTCCGTCCGTCAGCCGGAAGCCGATGCCGGTGCCGGGCAGCGACGAGTACGCGGAGCTGGGCGCAATCCGGAGAAGGTGTTCGTGCGCACCATCACTTGCCAGTTCCAGGCACTCGTCGGCATCTCGCTGCTGGAGATCCTGTCCAGCCACTCCTCCGACGAGGTGTACCTTGGCCAGCGCGACACGCCTGAGTGGACGTCCGATGCCAAGGCGCAGGAGGCGTTCCAGCGGTTCGGCACGCGGCTGACTGAGATCGAGAGCCGCGTGACGGCCATGAACGCGGATCCACGGCTCAAGAACCGCAACGGGCCGGGCAAGTTCCCCACACGCTGCTCTACCCCAACACCTCCGACAAGAAGGGCGATGCCGCCGGCATCACCGCCAAGGGCATTCCAAACAGCATCTCCATCTGAGTTCTGACCTGAGGAGCCAGTAGTGGTTTGTTTTACCGTTCCGTCAAGTGTGGTCCTCGCTTGCGCCGTATATTGTGCAAATAGCCTAGTAGTCCTTAGGGACGGAAGCCGCTGCAGTTTATGCTCGGCTGTGTAAGACTGTAGTAAGCCTTCCTTCAGTTGCCCAATAATGAAAAGTTAATATGTGTTCTGTGTACTCTATCTATCTATTTACCTATCTACCTATATTAATCGGCGTTGCTGGCGCCCGGACATCCATCGGATGCCCCACTCCCCCAGCCTGACACGCCCGCATGACGTCGCGTCCCGGGCGCTGCTCCCAAAACATGTGCCCCTTTCCCATGTCCGCATCCCCTTCCCCCACCATGCGCCCATCCCCCGTCGCACTGTGGCCTCCCCAACGCACATCGCTGGCCCCATCGCCCAAGCCCCCATCTCCAGCGTCGAACGGCGCGACTGCAGCAGAGCAGGTGTTCAGCAACACGGAAAGGCCAAGGCGATTGCGGCAGAGCAAAGGGCTGGCGATACCGGGATGGAACATATTAAGTCGACAGTTTGCAACACGGAAAAACATGTTGCAATATCTTAAAATCAATTGTTGCAACATCTAAACACACATGTTGCAACTCTCAAAACAATAGTTGCAACATCGAAAAAACATGTTGCAACATCTTAAATCGATTCTTGCAACATTAAAAAAACACATGTTGTAACATCTCAACTCGACAATTGCAAACATCTCAAATCGCCAATTGCAACAACTTAAAATCAACTATTGCAACTTCGAGAAACACATGTTGCAACTCTAAAAAAGCAATAGTTGCAACTTCGGATAAAACATGTTGCAACATCTTAAAATCCATTGTTGCAACATTCAAAAACAGCGCAAAATCCCACTACAAACGCGGAGGGAGGGATATAGGAGAGGCACATGGGTGGGGAGCGCCATCAGGGTGTGCAAAATCGAGCCACCTCCATGCATGGATCCACCACAGGAAGGCCACCATGGTCGCTCGCCGCCTGCTGGGTGGAGGAGACCACCACACCGCATGGATCCAAGGTGGGAAGGCTGGTGCTCCATGGATTCGCCACGGGAAGGCCACCATGGCCGCCGTTGAGGTTGGGGATGACGCGCCAGGGTGGAGGAGGCACGCCAGGCTCCAGATGGGTAGAGGACATCGCCTCCATGGATCTCCTCTCTGCTGCGTGCTCGAGCTCCGACTGAGGAGGTGGATGGGGGAGGAAGCCGCGCCGAGGTAGGGAGGAAGCCGCATTGGGAAGGGAAGCCGGGTTGGGATCTCCCTGGGTAGGGCGGTGGACGGCAGAGTGGGCGCCGCCGGGGTGGAGGAAGGAGCCATCGGGTGGGTGGTGGGAGGGCGCGCACCGGGTGCGTGAGCCGCTGCCGGGCGGTGGCGCCTGGGTGCCACGGCTGGGGAGAACGCGAGCATGAGCACGGAACGGATAAGATGGGAGGAAGGAGCGAACAGTTTTTTTTTTTTTTTTAATATCAACAGGCGGAGCGAACGGTGGGGGTGAGCACGTGTCCGTCCGATGGTGGTGCGGTCCAACAGATGGCCGAGTCGTAGCATTTCCGTATATTAATACAACAGAATCAGAAGGAGCCACCATTGCCGAGAGGGTTTAGAAATCATGAGTTTAATTGCGAAAAAGAGAGGAATAGACACAGTTGAATTTTATAATGATCTAACGACGGAGAATAAATAGTGTATTAAAAAGAAGAAGAATATGCACCGTTGGATTTATGATGATCTAACGGCTGAGAATAAATAACTCTATTGGAAAAAAAGATAAGAATACGCACCGTTGGATTTTATGATGATCTCACGGTACAAGTTTAATAAAGACTCTGCATCAAATAAGATAAATCTATCTATTATATTTGTCCAACAGAATCAAAAGAACGCACCACGTTCGCAGAAAGGGCTTACAAATCACGAGATTAATCGAAAAAAGAGGAGTGTGCATCGTTAGACTTTATGATGATCTAACGGTACAAGTTTAACCAAAGAGTCTATACCCAAATTGATTAGTACATAGGTAAATTTGGAATTAAAAATGAAGATAAAGAAAAGAATATGTCATCAAAACAATAAATTAAATATTAAAGTCCTCGAACTCAAAAATCTACCACCCGATTGATTTGTGGCTAGAACATGCAGATACCTACTCGTACAAAGCAAAACCCACTGCCGTCGTTGGAAGTTTATCGGACCGAAGCCGAATTCGCCAACACGTTGAGGTAATTGACTATCTAATATCGTTTGCATCTGCACAATAATCTAGCTAGTCAGCATCGATAGGTTGGTGGAAGCGCCAACATATACAGAACAATCACGGCACCATTTACATTTCACCGGAATTTGCCATGCAGTTCGCGGGAGACTGGCAGGCCTATATTGAACAATCATACTGGCGTAGTAATGCTATAAACCCTTTGCTTTGTTTACAGTATCTAAACAATAGAAAATGGAAGTGATTCTCGGCCAGGACCAGCGTCCACGTCACCTGAAATTTACCCCTGCCATCAGATTTACCGCTCAATGGCCAGGATTTTATGAATCGGATTCTACCCCACGCCAGCTTCCGATTCGAATCGGCTTCCTTTGGCTTCTCGTTGGAATCCGATCAGCCGAATATATCCTCAGCTTCCCTCCGCCTTCCGTAGTCCGATACTTCTCTACCTCTCCAGATCCATCCATAGAAAAAAAAAACGCCCCTCGTTCTCTACCCCCTCCTCCCGAAACCTGCGGGGGCGACGACGCCGGTGCCGTGCAGGAGCGCCGTGCCATGGCCGCCCACCTCCTCTGCCTCTCATCCTCCACCTCCACCACCGCCTCCTCCTCCCCCCTCCTCTCCCCTTCCCTCCCAAGACGGCGACAAATCTCTCTCTTTTCCCTCCCCCTCGGCGGCGGGCTTACGAAGAATTATGTCCTATCCTCATTCTGATGTTGTACACTAAATAGTACATTGGATATGTGAATTTCATGCCATAACCAATGAATACTAGAAGTATGATTTGGATTCTATGGAGCATAGAAGTGATTGTTCATAGATGATGCATGAAGCAAATTACTACTTGAAGTAATTATTGCATGAAAAAAGGGGAGGAATTTTGGGTAAAGGTATAAGAAAATGTGGATAATATATAGGCATAGCCGCCCTAAGTCGATCTTTAAGTGCATGTATCGGGACTTGAAGTTCTGTCCAGCGTCTCTTCCTGGTCGAAGTTAACTTTCTCTACTACACTAATTGCATGTAACCTCGTAGCTTTGCATTTTGTTATTATCTATTATGTTAGACTGAATACTAACATTCCATATTACACCTGCATGTGTATCTCATTGAGCTGCAACTATCTCCACTTTTGCATGAATATTAGCATAACAGCTATAGTTGTAGCTAGTAGCTACTTTTGCGCTTCTCTCATAATCAGATTGCCTAGCTAGCATGCTATGTCTATATGGTTCACGTTGAACTAAAGGGATGATTTGCTTTCGTTGCATTGTATGCATAAGCAATAGATTGGTCTAGGGCCAAGCAGCCTAAGATCATGGGGAGTAATTTTATCAAATTTTGCTCAATGAAGACTAACCCATTTGATAGGATGAATAGTTGTGGAACTAAGTTGGTGGATAACACAATCATGATGATTTGGGATTTATGAAGAAAAGGCATCAAGAGATTTTTGCATTAATGGCAATTAGAAAATTCTAGAAGAAAATTCCATGTGAATTTGAATGTTGTGTATTTTATACATATGAAGTGTATGATCCATTTTCTTTATAAGTACTTGGATCAATGTTTTTGGCTATACAATTAAGAAGCTAGATAAATAGTTCTTTTTTTGTAAACTATGATATGTGCAAATCGGGGGGAGAACATCCCTGAGTTTATAGGAATGTTGAACATTCTTAAGTGCACTTTAAGTATTCTAGCTCACTTTGCATAATGAATAATAACCCCCATATTTAAATATGTGCGTGAATATTTTCCATAAAATTTAATCATAGCATACATAAATGGGCCTCCACTTGTAGTTGGAGATATATGAATTTGAATTAAGCCCATGATAGGGGATATCTTATGAAGTATGCTATTAATGATCTAATATTGGCATTAGGGGAGAGAGAGCCTATATTTTGAATGCCAAATATTATTTCCATAGAAGAAAAATGGTCTAGAGAAAATATTCCTTGAAGCTTGAAGCAGGAATAGTACCACACACTAAGTCATACAATAGTTTGACTAATGCTCTTGTGAAGCCCTGAAGCGCAGCATATGCGGATATTTTTAAAATAAGAGGAGTAACTTGACGTTATAAACCAGAAGTTGTGTTTACTAGTAGTAAACTAAATGTTATATACTATCAATCTATAATCTATGGGGACACCTGTGGGTTCTAGTTTAGTGTATACACGTTAAATAGAAAAGAAATGGAACTCCTCCATTCTCGTGAAGAGAACGTCTCACGAATAAGGTTAAGCACCTCATAAAGAGGATCATCATGAAGATGAAATCCAACGCAATAAGCGCGCA
This sequence comes from Hyparrhenia diplandra, assembly GCA_015847255.1. Lineage (NCBI taxonomy): Eukaryota > Viridiplantae > Streptophyta > Magnoliopsida > Poales > Poaceae > Hyparrhenia > Hyparrhenia diplandra. Next base: position 16,835 of record JADLZK010004121.1, on the reverse strand, counting down.
CCTCATTAGTGTTGGGTATGCGAGAACAATATACCATCTCTTATTTGGGAAATGATAGAGATAGAATATTCTCACATTGTGAGAGTATTGGGAGAAAGTAAACAATTGTCGACAACACTACCTCTTTAATCGCAAATGTTTCTCTTGTGAGAACCTCGGATTCGGAAAACAAAGTCCATGGCAAAATCGCTTGTAGTGACTATATCGGGTCAATGAAGAAAGCAATTGAGGTTGAATCTTCTATTAAGAAGAAATGAATGTTACGCTATATCTCCTCGCAAATGAAATGAATGAATATAGAATATGCAAGCATAAGTGGATTATGAAAATCCATAGAATTCTTGAATAATATAAATCGCAACTAGTAGAAATCTCATACTAAATATTAATGTCTAAGGTATATATTCCCCGAACGAATATTCAAGTCTCAAGAAGAGCATGTCCTAGAAGGATTACAATCATTGATTGATTTTTGTAGTGAATAACTTTATGTCATTGTATATATCACACATCTCTCATGAAGTAGAGAATATATCTCATAGTAGAGAATTATTAATTCACTAAGAATGAATGTATATCCTTGAAGGAATTAATCCACGAAGGATTTACCAAATCAATTCTTGAGTAAGCACCATTCATCCCCAAGTGAATATAGACCGAGAGAAATAAAATGAGGGATCTTAAACACCATGAAGGTGTCATCAAAACACTTAGAAAGTGTATGAAAAGCTAGCAGTGTAGTGATGATATCCTCTACATACCATAAAAAGGTATAAGAATAATGGTGGTTTTGGCAATTGAATTATCCCCAAATGCCAAATGCAAGGCTGGATTTAGTACAATCAAAATCTAGAAGATTTGTAGACATACATTATAAGTATACAAACTCTAGTATAAGTTTGATACATTATCTAGAAGATATTGAATATTAATTTATTTGCCCCCATAATCCTCTGAAAGGATTTATTACTCTGAAGGATAATATATATTTGTTTTGCACAACTAATAGGTGGTCATTATGCATGAAGCATATTGCTCTTTGTTTATACCTATATAATTCATAGAAGAATTAGAGGCAACTTTTGAAAGATATAGTATTGTGGTACTGCATACCATTAGTTTGCACACATTTATGAAAAAGTGTGGTTTGAACAATGAAGTTCAAAGTTTGGCTTTATGAGGGGGAGCATATTTTAATGAATCTACCTTTAAGGTAAACCACTAGAATTACAAAGATCAAGTAGATCATATTTGCTAAAACACTAAAGTTTATGCATAGATTATGAAGATCAATATCTATTCATAAAGAATAGAACATCTTGAAGAATATATGACCAAGAAGGTTAAACGTTGTACTCTTTTTTCCCTATGTGAGTTTTTACTCGAAGGTTTCTCACGAAGGTTTTTAATGAGACAACATGTGCAATGCAATTAACGAATGTGATGTACTCTTTTCTCCAAGAACTGTTTTTTCCCACTGGGTTTTCGGATGGAGTTTTTGAAGAGGCATGTGCATATCGTGGTAATCGCCCAAGGGGGAGTGTTGTAAAACACACGGACTCTGTCCTAGAAGGAAAGGAGAAGAAGGAATCCTAATCCTAGTCCGTTTTGTATGTGGGCTCTTATTGAAACTCTTAGATCTTGGCAGGACTATATATATGTGGGAGTTTTATGTTGTAATCACTAATATTCAGAGAAATAAAGAATAGTCTCCCTACATCTTGTGTCTATGTGTTCTACTTTCATCTACTACGTTGATCATGAGAGACGGAGAGGGGAAGGTCCTAACTGCTGGCAACATGTTTTATAACACATACAATCCGATTACCCCTGCTCGAGTCCTGGTAGCCGATCCCATCCCCCTGCGGCATCGACTCGCAACTCCCACGCCGAACTTCGCCAGCGACCCTCGTGACTTCGCCGCGACCTCGCGACTCGCCGCCCGCCCCCGCCCGCCGACTCGCCGCCCGCCGAGCTCGGGATCCCAGCTGCAGCGACTCCTCCCCTCCCACGCGAGGACGGAAGCCTCATGGCGGCGTCCGCCAGGAGCCCGAGCAGGTTCACCGCCGCGAAGCAGCTTCACCGCCCCCACACCTCATCGCCCCTACACCTCACCGTTGCATGCAGCAACCAAACAAAACGCTGAATCGGTTGCTCTACAACAGTTCACGGGGAAACGATTATCATTTACGTTGCCATTCCCTTCCCACGAAAGAAACAGCACCTAAGTGTTCAGACATATTGTGAAGTCCAATCCAGAATCGAATTGAAACGCATGACATGATCATTGATAAATCTGTAAACCAGCATATTCGTACAAGTTAGAGCTGCATGCATCCAAACATATTACGAGTTCGATTCCTAGACGAATAGAAATGCAAGACATGATCGCTAAATAAATCTCCAAGCTGCAAGTCCTTAAGGTAATCATATAACATGCTGAACATCCTGTTGCAATGCATGGGTATATTTGCATGTATAGGGCATGTTTTGAATCCTAAAACGATGAGTTTTTTGGATGGATATAGTAATTCGTTATGTTGTATGTACAAAGGTCGAAGCGGAGGGTTATATAGCTAAGGAAGTTGCTATATATATTTTAGTAATCTCTAAGTGTATGGGTTGTAACGTGGGAATGTGCACATTGTTAATACCGTAGCTTGACTATTTTTTTCATGAAAAGAGAGCCTTTTTATTACTCAGCAATGTGATACATTCGCAAGTAATAATACGCTGAATACAGGCCTGCAGTGATAACCACCAAACGGCCAAATGTTTTGTTCTCATTGCCAGTAGCGCAAGCTCATAGGGCATAGGCAGCACAATTACACTCTCTTCTCGTGTGGACAACCTTCCACTCAAATAACGTACTACCGGCCTAGATTGCTTCATCAATAATTAATTTTATCCGAGATCGTTCCCCCTCTCATCGATGAAGCATCTGGGCTATAGTATTGCAGTCTACCTCAAGCACTGTTGGCGGCCGGCTCCATTCAGCAGTAAGGGATAGGCCCTCCCTGGCCGCCGTAGGTTCCACCTGTTCTGCCTCCCTAGCATGCCTCACGAAGCACCATGACATGAGCAAGACCTTACCCGTGGCGTCTCTGATGATGACACCAATGCCACCATTTCCACTGCTGCTGTCAAAGGCAGCGTTGACATTCACCTTCACCTCTGTCTGGCACGCTCTAGAGGCATGGAAATCTTACTTGTGGTCCTTTCTACCTGCACACAAGGAATCTATTGGAGGTTGCTTACCATGGGGAACAGCCACATCTCTGCCATGCCTGACAGAACATAGCTCCCTCCACACTACAACACATGTGGCCTTTGGTGACGATCGTTTAGTGTCACTAGCCACTACGGGAAACTCAGGCTTTGCCGAAAGCTTCTGGCTTTGCCGAGAGCCAAATATTGGGCGCTCGGCAAAGTCGCTCTTTGCCGAGAGCAGCGCGACGGGCGCTCAGCAAAGCACGGCGCTCTGCAAAGGCAACTGTTTGCCGAAAGGTCGGCCCTCTGCCCTCGGCAAATCCATTCCTTTGCCGAGATCCGTCACTCGGCAAAGGCTCTCTGCTGTGAAAAAAATTCCCCGGAGGCTCTTTGCCGAGCGCCTCTCTCGGCAAAACCTTTGCCGAGAGTCAAAGAACCTTTGCCGAGCGCCTGTGGCTCTCGGCAAAGGAGCATTCTCCTGTAGTAAGCAGGGCTATATTTGTCACAACACATAATCTATGATGCTTCAATTGCAAAGGCTCTGTTGTCACAAAAGGTGCGTCTCTAAGGACCTTCTGTGACAATGCAGAAAAAGCATCCAGTAGCGTGAGAGGAAACAGACAGAGCTTGAACGATAGCTTCTCTGAATCATGTGTGATATTATTTAGCACTTGGAACATCCGCCATAGTAGCAGCAGGGACCTGCGCCTGCATACCCCCGTCCAGCCTATGAGGAACACCAGCAAGCTTTGTTGTTAAACAGAGAGAAGCTGTTTCTCTGTCCGGCAGATCCCATATTTGTCTCATTGCCGAACGGAGCTGTCGTGCACGTTGGCAGTAGATCAGAGCATGACTCATAGACTCCACTCCATCTCCACAAATCTTGCAGCTGTCAGAAACCACTATATTCCTACGTTGTTTAATCGGTTGCAGAAACCACTATATTCCTACGTTGTTTATTCGGTTGCATGGCTAGGCCATTATGGACCGCTTTCCATCCAAAAATCAAAACCTTATGTGGCAATGAAATTTTCCAGTACTCCTTCCACACTGGTCTGATCTCTGCATTATCTGATGTCGATTGATATCCCCAAGTTCCTCTGTACGAAGCCGTCTGGCTAGGTGATAGGCACTCCTAACGGAAAAATGCCATTTTTTCATAGTGCCAAGCAAAAATTCCTCTGTAGGTGTACATGCCCTTAGACGTTGAATAAACAGTATCCCAAATTACATACTCCTACTCATGAGGACATATGTAGATGGTGATTTATTACTGATTGCATTGTCAACTAATTAATGGGCCAGCGACGAATAAGACTGATAGAATTACGGTAGAATTACTGTTTGGCTGGCATTATCAGCTGCTGTGGCTGGCTGCAACTGGCATAGTTCTACAGTAATTCTACAGTGAACCGTGAGAAAATCGCCAGCCAGCGGTAGCAGCTGTGAAAAACGCAGGCTGAACAAGGCCAAAGTCTACGTCTATCAGATGGATCAATCAAGTTTTAGTACAACTATGTAGCTGGTAGGAGACATGGACGGATAGCTGGTATGTGATATGCACCGGAATTTCTACGTACGGGACCATCTAGTGGGAATATATCTGACGAGCGAGGACTGCACATGAGAGTGACAAATGTAGCATCAGCTAATCTACGCATGCATGCACCGGGTGCCAATGTGCCTCCAAAGTCTTCACGTCTGCTCCCTCCATCCCACCGAGGTTGAATCATAAATGTTTCTATTATTTTCTATAACTTTTTGTAAAATTTAAGATATAGTTTGACTTCATAAAATTTAAAATTGCCCTTTCTAGTCCAGAGGTTTTAGTATGGACAAATAACGAGCTCTCTTTTACTCCGGTCTAGCAAATTATTCAGACACCTTAGCATGCACCTCTGCTTTAGCAAATGACAACGTAAGGGAGCAGAGCAGAAGAGTCGCTGGTGTTAAAAATGATCTCAGGCTTGGTCAAGCATTACGGGCCTAACAGTTTTTTACCAGTCCATGATCATGGGATTCTATAGACCCTAATGGCCTGGTCCTAGGCTGACCCCTGCTATAAGATTGAGAGACCGACTTAAGCCCAAGGTCTTTCCCCTCTCCAACTTAATCCGATCCAGTGGAACAAAGGCTCAGCATTGAAGAGCAGACTCTCGCCACCATCCTTGTCGTGATTGTGATTGGCGAATGACAACTGTGACCTGACCTACCACTATGACATGCCTGCTCCACGCAGGAAAAGATTTAGTTAATCATGGTAATACATTAGTCCTAATTAAGTATTTTTAGGTGTTCATGTGTTAGCAGAAACAATGGAGAGAAGGCTCTAGAAAAGCACCTGCAATGCCAAGGCACCATGTCGCTTTGGCTCGCTGTGGCCTTGCACCTAGGACTTTCTTGGTTGGTGCCTCTAGCAAACCATGCCAAAAACTGGCTATATGGCTATGGCTAAACATGGCAATGCCAAGAACATGGACGAAATTTTGATGTTTGTTTAAAGCCATACCAAAACTAGGCCAAAGTCAGAAAAAATGTTGTTTCGACTATAGCATGCCAAATTTTGCCACATGCTATGAGTATGACGTGTAGTGCCTAAATGCCATTATGTTTTTTTTTCTTTGAAACATAACCATATGAGACCTTATAGAGAAAATCATAAGAAATACTGTAGTGAAAGAAATAGATATTAGTATTTAAAGTTTGATAATTAAAAAAAAATAGAACCCCTTGCAAACAATGAAAGAGCACCTCAGCTGAGAATGAAACCTGTGAGCAAAGACGTACACACCTTAAAAATCATGAATCCTGCAAAGTTAATGCCCGATCCACATCCGAGGCGCCGGAGATGAGTGATGACCGATGAAGACATAGACCAGCTGACCTGGCATGCATGCACCGGAATTATTTAGTCATCATAATTCCAACAGTGGATCGGAGAGCTGCAGCCATTCATAATTAATGAAATAAATAGAGGTAACATGTGGTTGAAGGAGGCTCCAGTTGCGTGGAACTATCGGCCAACGAAATATCACAAGGTGTGCTTGCCCATGTATACACTACTACAGGATTTGTTTTATGAGGCGTTTAGTAAATCTTAACCGTGGCGGTTGTTTTTAGGTAAACCGCCACGGTTAATGGAGCCCGCCGAGACCGGGCTACAGGGCGAGCAACCGCCATGGTTAATCTCTTAACCGTGGCGGTTCTTGTAACGTAACCGTCCGCGGTTAATATATTAACCGTGGCGGTTTATATAATTTAACCACCACGGTTAATGGCTATTAACCGTGGCGGTTTTTATTACAACACCCACCACGGTTAAGTCTGGGCTATAAATAGCTGCCACCCACCCTTCTTCCCCACGGCTTCTCCATTTTTTGCGGGTTTTGACCTCCAAAACCCCAAAATTGATCATTTCTTAAGGGAGAAGTTTTGCCCTTGGATTTATCGAAGGGGGCACAAAGAGGTTGATTCTTACTCTCCTACCCTAATCCCTCTCTCTGTTCCATGATTTAGGTGTTTTTCTCTAGTTCTAGATCTAGATCCAAATGGAGGAGAGAGAATAACAGATCTAGGTCCTAATGGAGCATTCTTCTCTAGTTTTTTCGACTTTTTTAGGTGCGTTTGCAAGGTCACGGTCATGGACATGGATTGGATGTACAACACTTCGAGGCTCAATCTATCTTTCCTAAAAATGTGAGGAAAAAGTTTCTTCCCTTTGTGCAAAAGCATCGGGCTGAGTCTGGGGTCGAACGCATGAACGTGCGTGCAATGATCGCAAGAATTGGCTTGGCGGGAAGATAACGTGGTGATAGCGCACTTGATACGGTTTGGTTTCATCAAGTATTTGAGTGCCGCCGGTGCATCTGGTCGACGTAATGTGGTTGTGTCAGGAAAACAGAGGATCGTGGGAGCCGATGGAGTCCAGAGTCCCGAAGAGTACAACAACTACGAGTTCTCGCTCTTTACTGATCATCCACGCAAGATCAAGGCCATTGAGACCAATGTCAACAAGACCAAGATGAAGCCCTGGTTCTGCCCCGACGGTGAGAAGAGGACCGTAGCAGCACCGGCACCAAAATGAGTCATCATGCCCACATATTTGTAACTAAATGTAGTGACTTTTCAAGTTTAGGTTCACGCCCATGGATTTTGTAACTTATTATTATAATGGCACCAAATCTATGTCTTTACATTTCTGTCATAGAACTAACTCTAACTACTCCTACAACTACTCATACTTACTACTACAACTACTCTAACTACTCCTACAACAACTACTACCACCACCACCACCACCACTACTCCTCCTACTACTCCTCCTCCTCCTCCTACTACTACTACGACCACTACTCCTACCCCTCCTCCTCCAACTCCTCCTACTACTACTCTTTTCTTACCACTACTCTACTACTCTACACTATACTACTACTCTAACTACTCCTACTACCACTATTACTACTACCACTACCCCTCCTCCTACTACTCCTACTACTACCATTACTACTACTCCTCCTCCTACTCCTACTCCTACTACTACTACTACTACTCCTCTCTACTTACTACTCTTGCAATGTGGGGCTACTATCTTCTCAACTTACTACTACTACTGTCCTCCTACTTGGTAGCTGCCTAACTACTACTTACTACTCTCTACTACTTACTACTACTACTCTACTACTCTACACTATACTACTACTCTGACTACTCCTACAACTGTTCTACTACTATAACTGCTCCTATAACTATCCTACTACTCCAACTAATCTAAATAAATATCTAGTGTAGATTAACTGAAACAAGTAAAATACTGGGAAACTTAACCATGGTGAGCGATATAATGAAACTGCCATGGTTAATAGATTAACCGTGGTGGGCAACGTAACAAAACTAACATGGTTAATATTTACCATGGCGGGCACTGTTAGGTAACCGCCACGGATAATAGGAGCATATATATAACCTGAAGGGCTCCCGAATTGGCTAAGTCCTTCGGCGTTTTGTATTTGACCCCACAGGGGCTGCCAAAATCCCTCCCCCACCATCGCCATCACGGCTGCCGAGTGCCTCCGCCCTCAACCTCGCGTGCTCCATCCTCATGCACCACTCGAAAGCCGTAACCGACTCAAGCCACTGGCGCGCGGCCGGGATCCGCTTCGAGAACCCTCCCCACGGCCGGGATCCGCTCGAAACACTAGTCGCCCTTTACCGCCATCGCCGGGTCCACCCTCGGCGTCGTGGCCTCCTTCCCCGGCAATGTCCTTGTCGAGGAGGTCCGCCACCTCCATTGCCAGCCGGCTGCCGCCATCTTCCCGACTTAGTTCATGGCCTCCTTCTTTCCGACTCGGTTTGTGGCGCATTCTTCCCGGCCGCATCTTCCCTGGCCCGTGACCCTCCGTTCGTGGCCGCCTTCATGCCCGACTAAGTCCGTCATGCCCTGCTCTGTCTGTTGCTCGCCAAGGTTCCATTCCCCGACTTTGCTCCACTACTGCCTATGATGAATCTGCTACCTGTGATGCTTCATGAGATAGATTGCTGCCTGTGATGCGATTCTAGTTAAGCGAGCACCACCGCCTGTGATGTTGACATGAATTTGATGATGCCACTTGCCTCAAGATGATGAATTTGTCTTTTTGCTGCCCACTATGTACTCGTCTCGGTTTTTCAATGCATTTTTTTTCAATTTTTTTAGTTGAATGCTGCCTGTGATGCATTTTATTGACACTATGCAAGTGCCACGCCTATGATGCAATGTGTATTAGTTAACTGAGCATTTGCCACTCATTTGAGATGAATTTGAGATGAATTGGGAAAATTTTCACTAAATTGAGATTAATGGGCATAAGTTTGAGATGAATTCGGATGCCTGTTTTGTTTTAGCTTTGATGCCTAATCTAAAAATGGCATACTGACTTTGATCCCTTTCAAAGATTATCAGGCATACATGTGCAGACCCATGTCCTATTACTGGATCTGCTCCTGTCTCCTCTATAGTACTTCTATAACCTATTTTTGATTTATGGTGGCTTGTGCTGCCTATTTCATGCAACTTAGTTTGGTTCACTTTGATATAGTATTGTTGCAATACTACATATCATGCTACTCTACTACACACTAGTGCTGGCTGCTGCTCTCTTCTACTCACTAGTGCTGGCTGCTGCTCTCTACTACTTTCTACTACTCACTAGTGCTGGCTGCTGCTCTCTACTACTCTCTACTACTACTTACTGTCTACCTCTTTTTCACTCACCTGGAATCCAAGTTGCAGTACAAAATTGGCTGCCATGTCGCTAACACTTTGTTTTCCCCAATTTTTTGTTCCTATACTACTCTATGTGCATGTGGCTGCTCATCTCTCTTCTATGTGGCTGCTAGCTGGTCCTATACTTGCATATGTGGCTGCTAGTCCTATACTTGCATACTGTACTCCTCCTCCTCCTCCTCCTACTCCTACTACTATTGCAATGTGGGGCTGCTAATTTCTCTACTTACTACTACTACTACTACTACTACTGTCCTACTACTTGGTGGCTGCCTAACTACTACTTACTACTCTCTGTTGGGATTATGCCCTAGAAATAATCATAGAGATGATTATATTGCGTTGTATCCATGATATATTATGTGTTCATGAATATCCATTAAAGACAACTTGTATCGATTGGCAATTATGTGAATTGTTTGTGAAACTCTTTTACTTGTATGGTTATTCTGTAATTGTCCCTGGTCAGAGTTCATGTGAGAACACACATGAATATGAGATCAGCACACGTATTGGTTGATGACTATGTTTCACAGGTCATAGACATGGAGATGTCAAACTAGTAGTGTGGGCACATGTATGACATGGGGCTGGATTGACCCAACATGAGATGTTATAATTATCTCTTTACATATCTTGTACGTTATGTCGTTAGACTTGAGATTGTCGTATGTACTCAAGATGTGAAACGACCTACTCGGGGACTATCAAAACGTTACTCCGTAATCGGGTAGCTATAAAGGTGGTTTTTCGGGTTTGTCGGGAAGCATCTTTGTGAGGCATAGTCAATCAAGATGGAATTTGCCCCTCTCCATGTGAGAGATATCACTGGACCACTCGAATGATTTAATCAAGAAATGCATGGCCGTGCTTGGGTTAAGTGTTACCCATGAGGTGGACTAAATGTCGTGAGGCAAAGGGAATAACATGTATGTGAGTTTATGGTGGTTCGTCTGATATGATCATTGCGTACGCATAGGAGTTGACACGTCTTGCTAGAGGCCGCTGTCAACTATTGGTGCTATCTCGACGAGCTCTTTGCAATGGTGCTATCTTGGAATATGTTTGTAACATGTTTTATGCTTCATATGTCTTGCAAACTCTAGGCTTTTCTGTTTAGTCCACGAAAATATATAAATCACCAAAACTTGTGGAACTATGTTAGTCAAGCCCCTAGTCTATGTGATTATTCATTTTATGCCCTTATTTCATGTTTAGTTGACTATTAATATTATGCTATAACAGGTGTCAACAGTATGTGTTTGCCACTCTTGATCAAGATTGCATTCCATATTGTACTTGGCCCGATGCTTTGATTCTCCACAATTCCTTTGCTTTGGACTAATCTCATTAACGTTTTGCTAACCATTGCAAATTGAAAGATGAAAAACATAATAACATGGTATTAATTTAGCCTTTAACATGTAGATCCCAAGAGGCGGATTAGGCGTAAATGTACTCCGGCCACGATAGCCATACCTTTTGTTGGTGGTGATGAAAACAGTAGACCTCCTTGTAAAGCGAAGGAGACATAATGATGATGGTATCAATTTTTCCTTTTCTCATTTACAGGGGTTTAGGGTTATGGTTCATATGAGTTGTTGCATTGGAATTGAGATTGATTTGATAGGTTATCTGGGTGCATAAGATTTTGCTTATTATTTGGTTATAGTGGTTTTTTAGAAAATAGATTTTATTTGTTATAATGGCAGAGGTGGGTAATTTGGTATAAAATAAAATAGATCAATTGCTAAGAATGGCCAAGTCCTTGTAAACTGAAGGAAACATAAACACGATAGCCATGTGATTACGGCCGTCTATATCAATTTCAATTCACCAAAGGAATTCAGGCAGTCATATCAGGATACACTAAGCAGAAGAGCATGGCTATTACTAATTGGAGGCTTCAACGGGCTCCACGTTCATCCTCACAGGCGCTACAAAAATAGATAAATGCTAGAAATCTCACATTAATCGAAAACATCCAGCCATCAAATCGGGAGGACTTAGACATTCTTAGCAATTGGATCTATTTTTTTATACCAAATTACCCACCTCTGCCATTATAACAAATAAAATCTATTTTCTAAAGAAACCACTATAACCAAATAATAAGCAAAATCTTATGCACCCAGAAAACCTATCAAATCAAATCTCAATTCCAATGCAACAACTCGTATGAACCATATTGACGGCTCCTCCATGTAACCCGGCTGTCTGTATCAATCTCAATTAAGCCAAAGGAACTCAGGGCAGTAAGATGAAGATAAAGCGAGCAGAGGAGAGCGTGCGGCAAGAAGAATCTCCTCTCCTCATGCAACAGCAGGGTGTTGGTGGGCAGCAGTACATGCAGTGTGTGCATGCATGGGGACGTGAAATTAAATAGCAAGGGCGTTGGTGTATGCATGTAGATCTGGCCATCAATTTGATCACTATTAATATTAATAGCCATTAGATTGATTCTGTTTCTAAACAAATTACCCACCTGCCATTATAAAATATAATATGCTATAATTGCAAACCCCCTTCCCCCTTTTTTAGAATTACACAGTACAACGCAGACACTCACAACACGCACGCACTCATCCCTATGAATACACGTCGCAAACCCTACCCCTATGAGCACCTCCGAAGGACTGCACCCGGCAGACCTGGAGATTCCCGAAGTCACCATTGGCGCCTCGTCGTCGACGCAAACTCCCCTCTCACGCATAATAACAATACATTTAATTGAAAAGAAAAATATATTATATTATCATCACATCTATCTCACATTATATTAGCCAAAGCGCCACCGCCGCCAACAATATTATCGTCATATCCTATCTCACGTTTCTCTCACGTTTTATTAGCCAAGCACCGCCAGTGGCGGCAATAGACCTTTCAATCGTGTGCTAACGCCATAAAAGCGTTTATGTATGCATAGCAGTAGTAAGGCGCATTGGAATATCCTAGCTGATAATAATAAAAAATTCAAGGTTGTCTTGGGAGCCTAAAAGAGATGGATTATTTTATTTCTCACAGTTCACAATGAAGGGATTTTATGTTTTTTGATGACATCCCCTTTCCTCTCTTATTGCCATCCCTTTCTAACGGTCTAAGTAAATATGAGTTCTTATCACATAGTGATCAAAATAGAGGAAAATAGTAAAATATAATGTAAAGCAGTAGTTTATTTGAGAGGGCATGTCGATATTTACTCGATTAGAAAATATGGTTGTACAGAAGAACTGGACACTATAAGATGAGAAAACATTTTACCTAATCAATAAGGATCATATAAAGACTGATATGTTTGCCACTACTGATCCAGATTGCATTCCGTATTCTATTAACTCATGCTTTGATTCTCCGCAATTCCTTTGCTGGACTAATGTCACTTGACGTTTTGCTAACCATTGCAAATTGAAAGATGTAAAACATAATAACATGGCATTAATTTACCCTTTAACATGTACATCTTAAGAGACGGATTAGAGCATAAATGGATTCAGTACGACGGGCGTACCTTTGGTTGGTCAATGATGAAAACACTAGACCTTCTTGTAAACTGAAGAAAACATAATAATGATGGCATCAATTTTCCTTTTCTCATGTACATTGTAAGAACCAAATTAGATCGTAAATGAGTTAAGCAAGATGGACATACCTTTGGTTAGTGAATGATAAAAATAATAGACCTTTTTGGTTCATGATGATGAGGAAACAACATAGGATGAGCAATGAATAAATGGAATATTCCTGCCGTGAATACCTGCTTGGATGATGAGAAGATTGGTGGAAATATGTGGCTACATAGGTTCAGGTAGTGCGTGGCTCACAATATATATAAAGACAATCTGGCAGGTGTGCATTTTTTTTCTGTCATCTTCGATAGATTAGATCCAATAATATATTAACCGACGTATGGTTCGACGTTTGTTGGTGTATATATCGACTGCCACCTTTATTTTTTTATTTTAACCATGGACGTGTATATTAATATGTTAGATGGATTTTCTTAGATTTTTTTTTCATGCAAAAAGAGATATTTGATGGAGTCCGACAGATCTGATTGATTTTTATTGGCGATTATAGGTCGGATGTATTTGTTGGCCAAAATGTTTACCAATCGGTTCGATGGATCTTGTCACAACGTTTTTATGCTAAAAAAGATATTAGCCATGCACATACACCACTCGGTTGGATAGATTTTCTCAAAGATATTGGAAAAAAGATATTTAATTAACCATGGACGTTAGATGTGTTTCTCAAATCGTTTTCTCCCAAAAATAGATATTTGTCTTTTTAATTAATAATAGTGGAGGCGTGTACTTTTTAGATGATGAAATAGATCTAATGGTTATGGGTAAATATAGGCTTTTATTTGGATGGCCGGATGCTTGGAAAAAAAGATATTTAATTAACCATGGACGTAGGAGCCTCCAATTAGTAATAGTAGTAATAGTAAGATATGTTGAAGCTAATATAAGGCGGACTCTTTCTGGAGCTGGCTGTGCCGCATGTCGGCATGACCATACTTGTATATGAAGTATCTGAGGAAATCGGCAATGCCTTGTATATGTGGAGAAAAGGAAATCAGCCCGAATGTATCTGCCGTATAAACACATTCACCTGAAGGAGTCAAGGAGGAAGGAAAGGAAGACGTATCCATGTGCACCACGTATGACTTCCTTGGTGGATGGGTGTGCTAGTATACGTAAAGGAAAAAGGCATCCGGAATTAGGGATTGGCTTGTACGTGAGAAGATAAATAAAGGAAGCTAGCCAAACTCCATATATGTCACGTACGAAAAGGTACATATACGTGGCCGGCTGTGTATCATGCGTATACGGAAGATAGTAAGTACACACAGAACCTATGCCGTTTGGACCAGAAGCAAGAGGAGAAGACGCGTCAGACAAAGAAGCTTCATGGGCAAGGAGTCTGCTACATAAGGAAATCAGAGTCATGTATTTTAGTATTTTTGTTTTATTGATACGCAAGCCACGTACGGGGTCATATCAGGAATCGTTAGTTTAGATATAAATATGTACCCCTGGCTGTTGTAAGGGACAACACAGGGAGATCGGCATCACCTTACACTGTTTGATCGTCTTTGTAATTACATTCACACTTTGTCCATGATGATTAAACCTGCTAGATCGGCTGTTTTACCTCCTTCCTAGGGGTGCGTTTAGATCTAAAGCAACTCTGCTTATGATCGAGGCGTGCACTCTGTTCGTTGGCCATGCCCGAATCGGCTGTTTTAGCCGATTTTGCCTGTTTTCATAGATAGGGCACGTGCCCATAAGATCGTCGAAGCAAGCATGATGTTAGGTGTTTTCTCAGATTTAATCTGTTATTGTTGCTATGACTGCATCATGTCTGACCTCATGGATGATAATGATAGATTAAATCTGTCTAGCATTTAAATTCATATTTATTACACGATTGATTGGAGTGCGGTTCGTAACCTTTTTATTCGGAGAAGGGGCTGTTAGCTGGTCACTAGGACGCTGACACTGCAGAAGCAATTGGTGGATGTCAAAACCCCATGAATTTTCCGGGGCAGTTCCTAAGATTGCGGAGAAGTTTTGGGTCAGTGCGTTGGTTTTTGCTTCATGATTCGCTACCAGCACGCCATCGATTTCAATATGACGGATGCTGTTCCTTCTCTGACGTGATACACGGTGACGTGATACACATTTTCTTGTTTCCAATAATGCTCGACGGCTTATATCTTGATGAGCCTCCCAGCTAGTCTCCCCGCTCAATAAATAACTGGCCATCTCGCTCCACGATCTCTCACTCACACAGCAAATACCTAGTACAGGCTAGCCACTCCAAGAAACACGTAGCTGGAGTTAGCTCTGCTTGTAGAAGTAGAACCGAAGATGTCGGGAAACATCGGAAAGATCCGCATCATCAGCGACCTGACTGGCAGCAAGAAGAACGCGCAACTCAAGCTCAAGGGGAACGTGGTGCTCATGCGCAAGGCCATCCTCGGTCTCGACGTCACCAGTATCGCTGGCGCCATTATCGACAGCTTTGCCGAGTTCGTTGGCCACAGCGTCACCTGCCAACTCATCAGCTCCACCATTGCCGACCCTAGTGAGTAGAGTACCCTCCCTGCCTCCTCCTCTCCCTCTGGGGGTCTATTTGGTACAGCTTAGCTTCACTGGTGAATCAGTATTTGTTAGATTTAGCTTTTAAAACAACTCTACCATTGAAGCTAAAACAATTTTGATGAACTGTGTAACAAAACAGCTTCTCCCGTTTGAAAAGCACTATATATATATATATATATATATATATATATATATATATATATATATCGGGCAGGCCTAAAATGCACCCGGTGCATTCTTTTTGTACAAAATGCACCCACCCCGCAACAAACAGGTAGCTGGGCCGCGCTCCCCTGCAAACAGCTGCGCGTGCATGGGCCAAGCAGGCCTTGACAAACCAAAATCTACCCCGGTAGCGCTTCTCCAACTAACAAAAGTGTCCGACCAGGACACGTCACCCCCCGACAACCCCTTGTTGAATTTTGAAATCTCCGTCGCCCGTCTCCGTCTCCGACTCCTCCGCCTCCGCCTCCACCTCCGCCTCCACCTCCGCATCCGCATCCGCTGCGCCCCCAACAAAACCTCCACACAAACCCGCAACAACAAATCACCGGGTTGAATCCATGGAGCCGCCTCAAAACGCCCGGGGGGTCAGCCTCCTCCGCCCCCAACTCGCCTCCGCCTCCGCCTCCGCCTCCGCATCCGCCGCGCTTCCGTCGCCACCACAGCCTCCGCCTCGCCCCAACACCACCTCCACACCCCCAACCACAGAATCACGGTGGGGGGATCGATAGGATAAGCTTCCAATCAAGCCGCCCACGCAGCTATGGTCATGGCGGATTACGAGATGATCGCACCCTAGCCTTGGCGCGACGTGCATGGAGGGCGAAGCGAGACCCGCCGCAAGTCCGCCAGCGGCGCTGTCCCTCAACACCGGAGACCCGCCGGAAGGCCACCCGGAACCGCCCGGCCTCAACACCGACGTTTCCATGTCTGCGCACATGGCGACACCACAAAGTGTTGATCCGCTACACCATACCATACAAAGACACCGACACCGGCGGCGTTGGCTCGTTATTGCGACATGGCTACCCCGATCTGAGCACTCTTCGATGCGGTAAGACCCAAAAACAATTCTATGTTACAAACAAATTGCATCTAAACCGCTATGCGCTAGTTGCAACACCATGATGATCGTAATTGCGACATTGGTATTCTATTTCTGCTCGTTCTCAATTGCTAGACTGCCAAATTACACCATGATGACCGTAGTTGCAACACCATGATGACCGTAGTTGCAAACAAAGTACACC
>JADLZK010004120.1:0-45928 GCA_015847255.1 Hyparrhenia diplandra | reverse complement strand
GGTCCAGCAAGTGCGGCGACTGTGGCCACCAGCAGCCAGGCTAGTGATGGGCGAATCCGTCAGTCCGCATGGCGATCGAATCAGCCAAGGCAACAGATTTTGTGTATTCCCCATTGATCTGAGCTAATTAACTAGGCAGATTGATACTATAGATGACGTGAGTGCTAACAAAAAATAACTGAAAAAAGTGGATGCGGATCCGTTTCGTTGGGGTAGCAGCCACTCCTGGTGGTGGAGTGGCGGACGGCCTACTAGCTGTTTTTTCTTTTCTTTTCACAATGGTGAACACGTGTTCGTGCGGAGAATCACTCGTGAGCACACACTAGGTTAGTTACGGTGGTGATGATTGTGTTTGTGCCTGTCGAAATGATCGATGCTGATGTGCATTTTGGCTAGGGCTAATTAAAGTGTGCTAAACACTGAATATATGCTCCTCTATGGCCGATCGATATTTAATAATCAATTATAACAATTACTACCACCTGATCGAAACGGGCATCTAATCAGATATGTGCTTTAGTTCTTTTCACTGAAAAGTTTTCAGGCTCCAGGTTAATGGCTTGCATTGATCACTCCACGGCGTAACTTTAGTGACATCTTTATAAGATTCCGATTCTGAGTAAAACGTGCGCTCACCTTGCATTCAGTTATACAATTATACTACCTGATGATACTGGGAAGATTTTGCCGCACCGTCTACTTGGCTACATTATCCAAACTTGAGACTTATATTTATTATCTGTTCCTCACCTTTGTTCTGTATCCATTAGATCAAATCCACTTGATCGTGATCAAGCTACATCATACAAGAGGAAGTTGGATGTCCAATGGGTATTGTCTAGTTAAAAAATTAATTAAGTAGGTAGAAAATTCAAAAAAAATTGAATTTACTAAAACTCATGAATGCGGATGTCCAATGATACTCTTCAGTTAAAAAAAATAAACTAAGAAAATAAAAATTATAAAAAAATCTAGCTCATTAGCTAAAAAATCCATGGACATCCAACTTTTGTGCGCCTTCCACCTTATGGCGGAAAAAACTGAGGTACGAGCCTGCCGTACGGACGCGACCGTACGGTTCTCCGCCACGATGGCTGCCGCGTGGCCACAAGACGATCGAACGCCTCTATACTCTCGCCTGCATGCCGCTGCGCGCTGCAACATCGCTCGCCGATTGCATGCTGCGCGCTGCGATCGGCTCCAACGCAGCGCGTCTCCCCACCCCCGCGACGAGGGCTGCTATCGCTTTCGGCTCCGCATCTGAGTTCGCGTAAGCGCGCGCGCGTGCCCACGATCAGATTCCAGATCACGGCACGAGAGGCACGGGACTCCCATACGCGCCGCCATATTGCGCCGCATCCTAGTTCTTTGCGACTCCCGTCCGATGCGTAGCCCATGGCACACGAAGGCGGCGCGACGGATCCATACTCGACAAGAGAGCCACATGGATGGAGGTGAACAAGAGGTTGTTCACACAGCCGCGGCCGAGGCGCTAAGCGGCGCGGCGAAGCCGGTCGAATCGCTGTTGGAGCACGCTGATCCATCGCCGTCGCTGTCGTAACTGATTGCGGCTTCTCCTCGCTTTGCCATGTCTTGGTCATCGTTCTATCATCATCGCTCCATGTGAGGATCATATTACTTATTAGACCTTATGATGTAGATTAAATGTTCCATCCTTGATTGACAATGTCGGTGGCGATCGTTGAGAAGAACAAGAAATAACTCATGTTGGATTAGTGGAAACTGAAGTATGTAACGAGGTAAATTGAGTAAAAAAAAAAATAGTAGAGTCTATATTAATTTATTTTATTATACTTGATCTCGAATGTCGTATTTCTTATTATTTGTTTTATTGAAAATTCATATGTGCAGCAGGTGATTGATAAATCCGGATTACATTTGATCAAACCAGAAGTTGGAATGACGTTTGATTCTGAGAAAAAGGCTTATGAGATGTACAACGATTATGCGGGGCCGAGGTTGGGTTCAGTGTTAGAAAAAGCTCGACAAAGCGCCGTCCGGATGGCGGTTTAAGTCGAAATTTAGGGTTTTGCAACGGGAAGGGTATCGAAGGAATGAACAATCACAAAAGGATATTGCAAGGACCGGTTGTGGCCGCTCGTGTTCGATTTAGTATCGAGCAAGGAAAATGTTTGGACAGTGCAAAAGGTTGTACTAGAGCATAACCATTATCTTGCTAGTCCAAATAAGAAGAGTAAAATTCACCCCTGGTCCCCTGAACTTGTCCTCAAGTCTCATCGTCCATGTACTTAGGAAACTAGGAATTCGAGGTCCCTCGAACTTGTTCAAGTGTGTCATCCAGGTCCAAAACCGAGGTTTGGCGGGCGGTTTTGCTACAGTAACCACGGGTTGCTACAGTAAAAGCAGTTTTTTCCTTTTCCTTTTTTTTTTTTTTTTTTTCGGTTGAATCTTTGAAAAATCATAGTAAATTATAGAAAAATTATAAAATAAAAAATCTAACTTTTTTGACTCCACATTAGTATATCTGACAGGTGAACATATAATATGATATGTTTTAGTACAAAGTTTTTACTTTCTAAGGCTTTTATCCTTTTCTTTTTTTTTTTATTTATTTGATTGAATCTTTGAAAAATCATAGTAAATCATAGAAAAATTATAAAATAGAAAATCCAATTATTTCAATTAATTACAGAAAAAAACATAGATCTAAAAGCACATATAATATGATTTTATTGGAATAAAGCATATCATATTATATATGCCTTTGCATGAGATCTACTCATATGGAGTCTAACAAAATTGGATTTTCTATTTTATAATCTTTCTGTGATTTACTATGATTTTTCAAATATTCAGCCAAATAAATAAAAAGAAAAAAAATAAAAGCTTTGTAGCAAAAAATTTTATACTAAAGCATATCATATTATATGTTCACTTGTAGATATACTAATGTGGAGTAAAAAAAAAAAAAGTTGGATTTTTCATTTTATGATTTTTTTTATAGTTTATTATGATTTTCAAATATTCAACCGAAACCAAAAAAAAGGAAAAGAACAAAAACTGCTTTTACTGTAGCAACCCGTGGTTACTGTAGCGAAACCGCCCTAAAACCCGGTTTTGGACTGATGACACACTGAAACAAGTTCAGGACCTGAATTTCTAGTTTCCTAAGTACATGGACCTAGATGAGATTTGAGGACAAGTTCAGGACTGGACCTGATTTTACTCAAATAAGAAACATAAGCTACGGTCCCAACGAGAGGTTATAGAAGGCGATAGACAATTAATTGGGCGATACGACAGGCGGAATGAAGCCGGGACAGGGTTTTTGATTTCATGAAGGAGCATTATGGAGGGAAGATAAAATACCATTTTCTAAGAAAGATTGCTATAATGAGATTGGTCGCGAGCGCAGACAATACTTAGAAGCCAATGATGCACAAACCTTATCCGAATATCTCGAGAAATAAACAATTACAGGATCCTACTTTTTTTTATGCCATTCAGTGGATAAGGAATCGGGCCGGTATAGCAAATTTCTTTTTGGGCGATGGCCGATCTATCATGGATTACAAATGCTTTGGTGATGCTTGTGTCCTTTGACACCACATTTCAAACAAATAAATTTGAAATGCCTTTTGCTCCGATTCTTGGCTGCAATCACCACAAGCAAACTATCATCTTTGGGTGTGCACTTATATTTGATGAGACTATTGAATCATTTGTTTGGCTATTTGAGACCCGTCTAGCAGCCATGTCCGGAAAGCACCCAAGCACAATTTTCACAGATCAAGACGCGGCAATGGCAGCAGGAATTTCTTTTGTGTTCCCAAATACAGACTCACCGCCTTTGTTTGTGGCATATTTTCTTAAATGCTTTGCTAAACATCTTGGTCATGTGATTAATGCATCGAAGAACAAGTTGAAGGACAAGTCGGAGGACATATCGAGGAGAATGCGTAAGACATATCAGAGGAGAAGGTAGAAGATATGTCCGATAACAAGTTCTGGAAATAATTCAAAAGTTGTATCTATGAAGATAGGGCAGAGATTTACTTCACACGTAAATAGCACGAATTGTTGGCTAAGTACAACCTTGAGAATAACTCATGGATGGCAAACCTATATACTTTGAGGGCAAAGTGGGCTGCGGTATACCGTGACTCATTTACAACAGATATGAACTCGACCCAACGGAGTGAAGGTATGAATAACGTCTTCAAAAAAAGATTTCGTAGGGAGACTCGGCCTTTCGAACTCCTTGTAGAATGTGAGAATGTTGCGCTTAGTTTAAGGTCAAACGAAGTTGGATGCTGATTTTCAGATCACGTCGAAAAGACACCCGATTCCGCACATTCCAAATCTACCAATGTTGAAGACTGCAAACTGAAAAAATATACAAGGAGAATGTATTCGAGTTTGAGGAAGAATTTAAAAAGACAGCTCACATCGTCTTGTGAATTGTTGGAAGTCTGTAGGGACAAACTTGACCTTCATTGTTAAGTATATGCAATCTGATCGTGGAGCAACAATAGTATTGAATAAAGAAGATTTGACCATTACATACTCTTGCCAAATGTTTGAATGCATAGGTATGTTACTATTAAAGGATATTCTAATTACATTATGCATTCAGTAAAATATGTTATTTAAATTGGAAACTATATTTTACAGGTTTATTGTGCAAACATGCTCGAGGGTGTACAATACGAATCAAGTATATGATTTGCCATCGCAATATATACTACCAAGATGGACAAAAAATGCTAAAAGTGGATTTTACATTCGAAAACCGAGAACTGAGGAGGTAGATTTGAAAACACATGCTGCACTTCTATCTCGGCAGCCACATCTCTTGCATTCAAGTGTTCGTCATCAAAAGAACTAATTCATAAGATGCAGAAAATCATGCATGCCTTCAATTTGGAAGCGAGATACTTATCTAAGCAAGGCACATGAAAAAAACAATGATGAGATTTCCCCTGCTCCTAATGAATGTGATCGACAACCACCAAATGGTGTCATATCATTCAAAATTCCTCAAGTAATAAAGGGTCCAAAGAAGGCACGGCATAAAAATATTGTTGAAAAGAACACAACAAAGAAGAAGAAGAAGGGTGCCCAAAAGAAAGGTAAACGACTTGTTCAATACTTATTCTCACTGTGTAAAGTTTATTTTAAATAATCTATTGTCATATATATTGCATTGTAGGTGAAGTTCGAACGTAATGATGTACAAACAAGAGATGAACGTGATCTGGCACCCCAAATAATTGTAAGACACCACCTATTCTCATAATTTATTCCCTTATACAAATAATTTTTGAACACTTTATTGTGATGACACAGAAAGTAACGTTGGGTCATCTTCGGCCTTGGTTGGTTTTTTTTTTTCAAGGTGGATATGCTCATTCCATGATGCCGGACTTCAATTATTTTGTAAATCCTTCGCAATGCCTACTTCGCACATGCCCGGAGGATACACAAGTCTCTTAATGGGAGATTCGGTCAAGATGTTACATCGCAAAGTGTCGCTAGAGAGTTACAATTTGATGGAGAGCAAAATCATGAATCAAAATCATGAATCTATGTAACCGTCTTTTTTGTTTATGGGAAGATGCTACAATAGCATGACTAAAGTTTAAATTTGTTGGAATTATAACAAAGCTATTTTGTTCTTCGTCTATGGAATATGTGTATCGGTTTGACTAAAGTTTAAATTTGTTGAAATTATTACTATGCTGTTTTGTTGTTCATCTATGAAATATGTGCTATTTCGATTGAAGCCAGCAGCTAGGCTGCCTTCAGAAAAAAAAAAAAAAAAAAAATGCGATCATACAGCTCTTGTGCATACAGGTCTTGCGTACATATCTTTTGTGACAAAAGAGTGAGCCGTACAGAGCCGACATGCGAAGCAAT
The DNA here is from genome assembly GCA_015847255.1 of Hyparrhenia diplandra. Classification (NCBI taxonomy): domain Eukaryota; kingdom Viridiplantae; phylum Streptophyta; class Magnoliopsida; order Poales; family Poaceae; genus Hyparrhenia; species Hyparrhenia diplandra. The sequence continues at coordinate 40,027 of JADLZK010004120.1, read as the reverse complement.
GATCATAGCCACGATCGTAGCCGAGGACTCAGCCTGACCGAGGACATGCGGGTGAACGAGTCGAGGACATGCGGGTGAACGATCGGAGCCGAGGGGCGATGCGGAGCCGACCTGCACGACGGTGACGGAAGGCACTCCCGATCCAATGAAACGCGTCCACGTCAGAACCGTACGGTCGCGTCCGTACGGCAGGCTCGTACCTCAGTTTTTTCCCTTATGGCACGGTACCAAAAATCCAAAATCTTCGGATCGATCCGCCGCGAGGTAGGCACTGCCACTCCCGATTCAGGAAACACCACGGCCGGAACACAATGCCCAAGCCGAGCGAGACTCGACGCGCCCTTGTCCTCTCTCCAAACAGAAACGAGACCAACCCCGTCGCCGAATCGGCACAGTTTGGACCGATCCAACAGCAGAAGCTGACACTTGCGGCGCGCAGATTTCCCCCGCCTCCGACCCATTGGCATTCGCCTCGTGCCGACGGCCATCGACAGCGGCGACGGCCAACCCGCACCAAGGAAGCACAAGGATGCAGCACACACTTCGCCGCGCGTCCTTCCACTTCCACTTCCACGTGCGCCCGCCCCCGCGCTCACGTGTACAAAACCACCGGTGCCGCGTCACTTCATTCCCGCCACTCTGACGATCGGGGCCCGGCCGGAGCTCCACGGCCCGGCCACTAGCGCCGAACACGCTCGCTCCTGCTACTGGCAGGCCCCACCCCCACCCCCATATCCCATTCCCACCCAAGTCGACGATGAGCCACCACTCGCCGGCCGGTCGTCGCCCCTCCAGACCCCAGCCGCCTATATATAACCGCCCTCAACGCCTCGCCGAGACATCACCACCGGTCACCCAAACGCAGCACACCACCTAGCTGACAAACACCTGACGGCCACCTAGCTAGCTAGCACCTGAGCTGAGCTCTGAGCTCTCCAAGAGCAGCTGCTTCCTAGCTCTCCTCTCGCAGCAACAAAACCTCCATCTGCTTGCTTCAATTGCTTGCTCAGAAGCTTGAACCGTGCTTCCACACACACACACACATCACCTCCACCTCGCCATGGGCGGCAGCGCGGAGTCGAACGGCGGTGCGGGGGCGGCGATGCGTGTGCCGGTGCCGCCGGCGCGTCCGTTCCTGGACACGTTCCGTGGGAACCTCAAGGAGACTTTCTTCCCGGACGACCCGTTCCGTGGGGTGGTGCGGGAGCGCGGGGCCGGGCGACGGACCATGGCCGCGCTGCGCTACTTCTTCCCGTTCCTCGAGTGGATGCCGGCATACAGGCTGGGCACCTTCAAGTCCGACCTCATCGCCGGCATCACCATCGCTAGCCTCGCCATCCCGCAGGGCATCAGCTACGCCAAGCTCGCTAGCTTGCCGCCCATCCTTGGACTCTGTAAGTTGCCGAGCATGCACGTACTCTGTTCTTTATCAGTGTTCAGGTTCAGGCGCCATTGCTGGCTTGCTTGACATGCATCGGAATGCTAACGTACGTTTGGACTGACAGACTCGAGCTTCGTGCCGCCGCTGGTGTATGCACTGATGGGGAGCTCCAAGGACCTGGCGGTGGGGACGGTGGCGGTAGCGTCGCTGCTCATCGCTTCCATGCTCGGCAGAGAGGTGTCGCCGACGGAGAACCCCGCGCTCTACCTCCACCTCGCCTTCACCGCCACCTTCTTCGCCGGCGTCTTCCAGGCCTCACTCGGCCTCCTCAGGTATATATGTGTATTGCATGCTGCTACAATTCATGGCCGGCTCCTAGGAGCAAATTTAACTTTACCCTCAATTATTTAAGTCACAAGCCTCTCCAGCTCCTCGTGTCCCTCTCAAAAGCATCACCTACGTAGTTGGTGAATGAAGAAGGAAAAAAATGGCCAAAAGTGCAGTGTAGCAGCTAACTTGTCAAAAGCCAGTTTCTAGAGTAACTATTATTCTACTACTACTTGTACCACTCACTCTACTCTACTACAGAGTAACAAGCTAGATTGTTAGGGAGTGATAATGAGCTTTTAGGTGAGAGTGAGACTGTAACTCTAACTCCCGACCGGTTACTAATAATAAAATCTTGTGCATGCATGTATGTGCTTCTTCTAGGTTGGGGTTCATCGTGGACTTCCTGTCGCACGCGACGATCGTGGGGTTCATGGCCGGCGCGGCGACGGTGGTGTGCCTGCAGCAGCTCAAGGGCATGCTGGGCCTGGACCACTTCACCACCTCCACCGACGTCGTCTCCGTCATGGACTCCGTCTTCACCCAGACACACGAGGTACATAACATACTCATCCCATGGCCATGGATGGATGCGTACGTACGTGTGTGGCCGTGTGCACGACACGCCGGCGGCGGCGAAGGCACGGGCAGCCTCTGGAGCTCGCTGGCTCTCCCTGGACACTGCATGCCCCTGCTCTGCAGCAAGGTAAGGTTTGCGTGCGCGTCCGGCAAGGCCACGGCAGGCCAAGACAGGGCCGAGCTGCAGCTGCAGCGGCGACAGGGACATGGATGCATTTGTTGCTTGCTGCAGGGTTCCATGTCACGGGCGAGACGATACGATATTTGGTCCCGTCGTTTTCGAGAATTCCGGATATATGCTTATTCATTTGTAGAGTCATTATACAAAAACTAATCAATTTCCCTGTTCCTGACGCACTATATACTTTGGATGATTTATTGCAGTGGCGATGGGAGAGCGTCCTGCTCGGCTGCGGCTTCCTCTTCTTCCTCCTCCTCACCCGCTTCATCGTAAGTACTACTAGTAACTTTTTATATATATATATCTCACTCACTAACCTCCATGAACATATTTACACTCACCTCCATGAGCATTTTTACTAGTCTCCTTCACTTTTCCTCTAAACAAAAACGAAGGCGTGAGAGATCTACTAGTCCTACTGCTAATACAAAAAGGTTAGGCATGAGAATCTGTGGGAAAGCCTAGCTCGTCCAATCATACTAAAAGGAGTAATACGAGGACCACAAGAGAATCGCCAAACCATGGCGTGTTTTCCCTTTCCCTTATTCTCTTATTATTGTTACTTTGTGCATAATTGACGATCATGACGTAACACCGCACTTGTACTAAGATTGTGACCTGAGATAGAAAAGCCAGCCAGCTCTTATTTGGTTTCACTACTTTTACAAGATAGTTATGACAAGAAATTGCACCGTGTGTAGTAGACGAGACGCTTGCAACAAAAATCTTTACCTACAACAGCGGTAATTATCATGGTTCAAGTGATCTAGCCGCTAGCCTAGTGAATCCGTGAGTGCTAGAGATGCAACCGAAGACAAGTTTGTCAGTGTCATGATTCATGAATTGGAGGCAATCAATCAATCACACAAATAAGGACGGGATCTCGTGACCCAATTGGTGGGCGACAATATAATGCATCGGCGAAGATCCAATCTGCCTGTGCCCAGCTTTGGCTTGTATATGCGTACATCGGACTCACATCGCCCTAGCTATATATATCCTGCATATATCATAATACTCCTGTCCTCTTCTATGATATCACAGCCATAATTTTACCTTGAATATCCGCATCCAATTTGACCTCTTTCATCGCTTGCCTTTGCGTCCGGAAAACAAAAACAGGCCCCATGTCTTGTCGTGTTCAAGATGCTAATGATAGAGGCGTCACCTACAGAATCACTGTTCCGGATTAGAGCTTAGTGTGTGTTGCACCAGACGTATCAGCTTTTGGCACAAACAGCTTTCTGTTCTGACTTCCCAGTGCATCATGTTTTTTCCCCCCAAAGGAACAGGGTGCATCAGATCAGTTTCATTCATATTTGATACTCTGAAAGTGATAGGATCCAGTTTATTTCATGGCTAATCAGAGAAAAATAACATGCAATAATTGCAAGAGGCCAAGATCCACCAAACAAGCTTTCCACTGTATTATAGATTTGTAGTTTCTCAATCGTCCTGTTTCTTGGCACAATGGCAGCTTATCTGGCTTGTGTGGTCGAGAATGAATAGAATCCATGGTCACACAGCTGTTGCCCAAGATTCTGACTCTCTAGTTTCATGTCTGAACTTTTATGTCCAAGCAAAATGGAGTCTCTTATATTATTTAGTAACTAACAGGTCAATGTCAATCATTGCATGTTTTTACTAAGGACGAACTTCATGTTTCAAGTCGTTAAGTTTTAATAATAATATTGTAATTTGCAATATTATTACTTGTTCTGACAGAGCAAGAGGAGGCCCAAGCTATTCTGGATCTCCGCGGCGGCGCCGTTGACATCAGTCATCCTCGGGAGTGTCTTGGTGTACCTCACTAAAGCTGAAAACCATGGCATTCAAGTGGTGAGACTCCTGAACTCTGTCTCATACAATACAAACATCACATTGCCATTTTTCAACAAGAAAAAAAACATACGGTTATTGATTCATGACATTTTTTTTTTTTTTTCTTCCTACGATGTAATAGATCGGTTACCTGAAGAAGGGTCTGAACCCACCATCGGTGACAAGCCTGCAATTCTCTCCACCCTACATGATGCTTGCGCTCAAGACTGGGATCATCACCGGCGTCATTGCCCTCGCTGTAAGTCTTATATATGATGCCTGCAACTGCAAGAATTCGTTTCATGGAGTAGATAGATAGATACATTTTTTTAGATAGTAGATAGATAGATGACGCATTGTTGTCAAATGCAGGAAGGCATTGCCGTAGGGAGGAGCTTCGCCATGTTCAAGAACTACAACATCGACGGCAACAAGGAGATGATCGCGATCGGGACGATGAACATCCTAGGCTCCTTTACGTCCTGCTACCTCACCACGGGCCCCTTCTCGCGGTCCGCCGTGAACTACAACGCCGGTTGCAAGACGGCCATGTCCAACGTGGTCATGTCGCTGGCGGTGATGATCACGCTTCTGTTCCTGACCCCGCTGTTCCACTACACCCCGCTGGTGGTGCTGTCGGCGATCATCATCTCCGCGATGCTGGGGCTCATCGACTACCAGGCCGCCGTGCACCTGTGGCAGGTGGACAAGGTGGACTTCTGCGTCTGCGTCGGCGCCTACCTCGGCGTCGTCTTCGGCAGCGTCGAGGTCGGCCTGGTCGTCGCCGTCTCCATCTCCGTCCTCCGTGTCCTGCTGTTCATCGCGCGGCCCCGGACCACGGTGCTCGGCAACATCCCAAACTCCATGGTCTACCGGCGGATGGACCAGTACGCCGCCGCGCAGACGGTGCCCGGCGTGCTCGTGCTGGGCGTTGACGCGCCCATCTACTTCACCAACGCCAGCTACCTGCGGGAGAGGTAAGCATTGCGTGCAGGCAGATCGATCAATCACAGCTCAGAACGGATCGGATTCGATCCATTGATGGATGGAAAGGACGATCTGGAGATCTTTTAGCGGTGTTTGAATTGATCAGGATCTCGAGGTGGATCGACGACGAGGAAGAGCGCACCAAGGGCAAGGGCGAGATGGGCGTGCAGTACGTTGTCCTCGACATGGGTGGTGAGTTTTCAGTTCAGTTGCGTTGCATTGTTTTCTCTCAAAAACTCTGAAACTTGATCTCTGTGCGTCAGAAACTTGATCGTCTGTCTTTTCTTCTTGGTGCAGCCGTCGGTAGCATCGACACGAGCGGGACGAGCATGCTGGACGAACTCAAGAAGACCTTGGAAAGAAGGGGAGTGCAGGTAAGAGCAGAAGCAATGCCACTCTCATCCTCTTTTCCTCTGAACCTGAACCCTGGCTGATTCAGTCATTGCTGAATGCTGATCCGTGTGTCTCATTCAGATGGTGCTGGCGAACCCGGGCAGCGAGATCATGAAGAAGCTGGACGGCTCCAAGGTGCTGGAGAAGATCGGCCACGAGTGGATCTTCCCGACGGTGGGCGAGGCGGTGGCGTCGTGCGGCTACCTGCTGCACTCGCACAAGCCGAAGGACAGCGCCGCCGCCGCGGCCCATGAGAGCATGGTCTGAGATCGATACGAGGATCGTCAACCGTGTGTAGTAAGTGTGGTCGAGTCTGACGTAACTTGTTGTCACGCGAACCGAGATGAATTATATAACACGTCTCGAGTATTGTACACCTCCACCGTCGAGGAAAAGAATTCAGAGAAAGAATCCCACCCGTTTTTTTGGTGAAGAAAAAAACTGTCTGCAGACATGCAGTGCGCTCGAAGCTTTGCTAACCTGAATGAACACTTGTAGCCAGAAAGAGAACACTGAAGTTGCCGCTTTGATCTAATATAACTCATTATTCAGAAATTCAGAGTAGTTCAAACAAGACGAGTGTGCTAACAGAAACGGCCACACGACAAGGCAAGGCATTGAGATGGAGCAATGGAGGTGATGGGCACAACGCATTTCCATGCTAATATCCACTCTAGACCCTAGTATAGTAGTATGCCTAATCGGACCGTACAGCCGATTAGCCGAACAGAGCATCAGCACTCTGTTGCAAAGACATTCGCCGTCTCAAGGGCCTCCACGGGCTCCGGCCGGTCCGAGAAATGTCAGGTCTTGCTGGACTCCAAATCAGCCAGCCCTCATGTCACCCTCGTTCGACGTTCTCTTTGGAAAATCGCCTTCTGACAACACTCACTCAACTTGTTATTATAACAACGGGATTTTCTATATTTCATATGCCTGAAATATAAAATTTTTTTCAGACAACAGTGATAAATATTACTGATATTGTCTAGTGTAAATGTGTAATCAATACAATAACTGCTACTAACAGGTTCCGTGAATAGTCAGATGGATGGCCTGAACGTTATGGCGACTGAAGGAAATGTGTACAACAAAAGATAAATCCTAAGAAATTAAAAATCAGAAACATCTGGCCTTTGATTTGCCAAATTCTAGTCATCATCATCAATAATAGTCATTAGATCCATTTTATTTTATAAAAACCCACTATGTCATTTTATTAAAATATATAAAAATAAGCCATAAATTTGTATTTAAATTATTATTCTATGACATTATGAAGTATAAATCAAAATATGTCACTAAATTTGCATCTAAATTACCTACCTCTACCATTAAAAAGATAAATTAAAAATTACCACCTAATACCTTTTATAAATTGCCCACCAGTACACTATATATTTCTCCTACTTGAATCTCGTCCGATCTACAATCCCATTTCCAACTGAGACCACTCAACCAATCTCATCCACTTGAAAATTCTTGTTAAAATTGGTCATTCTACTTTCTAATATAGTCATGAGTTACACAACACTCGGTGAGAATTCCATATTTCAACAAACAAAGACCATAGATGATACAAACTATATAAAAAAAATTTGTCTCGTCGTTTACAGACCGAATTTATAATTTATTTTATAATTACACCATGTTTGGTACCTCAAAATCTCAAATATAAACCGAAAAATCCGATGTGACACTTTTCAACGCTTCAAAATGGGAGCTAAACGGAGCCTTAATGGGAACTAAACACAACTTTATTAGGAGTACTCATTGTTCATCTTCCCCAACTCTCCATATCTATCTTGTATCTGGATCCACGCTACTTGAATCAAACTATCTGTGAGCAACCTAGTTGGGGTTGCTGACACATACTGGCACGATCGAATTTGAAGAGCGGCCATGTACTTTATCTAGATAGAATCTATATAACCCCTTAAATTCACAAATAAATCAGCACCTCTGTAATAACTATTTTTAATAAATGCTGCTTACGAACTATAGACAATCGTCGTCACGCCGTTGCCACCAGCTCGATCATCTTTGAAAAATGAAATAACTCGCTTTGTGAGCTCCGTTGGTAACTCATGCAAGGGATCGGAGGAAACGTCCTCATGCATGCTGATCTGCTTAGAGTCTGGGGCACGCACAGAAAGGGTAGAGAGAACAGCAATGCTTCCATGACATTGGTGGTGTACTCGCATATAATCTGCAGCGCACGCAGGAAGGGTAGTAAGGACAGCATGGCTTCCCTAACATTACACCCTGCGCCCAACTCGGTGGTTGTGGTGGTTGTGAAGGCGGCCATCCTGGCGGTCCAGTTGCGACAGGAGGAGGAGCCCAGCGCGGTGGCGGCGCCGGCCGAGATATTGGGGGCTGCTTCTGCTTCCATGACGACGCAGGCGGCGGCGTCATATCATTGGCCGCCGTCTGCCAGAAGCGGGACACCGCAGCTTCATCCTCCCACGCCGTGCGCGCGGCGGCTTCCGCCGCTTGCGTCGCCGACAGCGCGTCGTCGTAGGCGGCCTGGACGATCTTGAACGCGCCGTCGGCGGCCGCGGATGGGTTCTTGTCGGGGTGCACCAGAAGGCACAGCTTCCGGTGCTGCCGCTTGATGTGGTCGTGGGCGCCGGATCGGTCGCCAGAGGGCCATGCGTGGGGCAGGCCGAGACCCAGCACGGCGTGCCAGTCGGGCGCAGCGGCGTGCACGTCGTAGGCCACCAGGGCCTGCTCGGCGCCCTGGAGACCCGGCGCGAGGCTCAGCGCGTGCTGTGCGTATCGTTTGGCGCCCGCGATGTCGCCGGCCAGGAAACGTTGCTCGGCGGACGCCAGCGCCCTCCGTGCCTGCGCTTCTAAACTCGAGTTCGCCGTCATGGATAACTCGTTGTCGTAAAGACCATGATGCTTGAGGATATTTGTATGCGAGATGAAACGGTTTTGAATCCGATCAGAGAAGGTAGAAACAGGGGCGGATCCTGCCTTCGGTTGTCCGGAGTCGCGACGCAAGCAACACCGACACGAAAGCGGCTTAACTGCTCGCCCTCGCCCTCGAAAGTTACCCGCGTGCGAGAGACGGGGAGACGGGTGCAATGCGCGGTGGGGAGAGGATGCAGTTGTTGTTGTCGGCGGCCGGTGCAGTGGAGGAGAGAGGACGTGTTGCTGTGGACAGCGGCCGGCGTGGTGGAGTGGATGCGGTTGTTCTGGGCAGTCCGGAACTCCATCCATCCCCTATGGCCCGGCCGCCGCCATCGCCTTGGCCGCGTCGGCTGTGCGGGTGCCAGGCCACAATCCTCACCGAGAACACCATCAAGACGTAGCCTTGAACGTGAAGCCAGCCTAAAAGCCACGGCTTCGCCTGTACGTCGGCAGGATCTGAGCGGTGGAGCCTGGTGCGGGCTGGGCCGTCCGGGAAATTCGGCGCCCGACCTGGTCGGCGCGGAAGATCGCGCGACCAGGCTTCGCAGGCCGCGGTCCACGGCCCACGGCCTGGGGGACGCCGCCGGAGCTCGTGACGAGGACGACGACGGCCACGAAAACGTTGCCGGGCGAGCTACCCCCGGTTAGTGTCCAGCGGTCCCCCCATTCCATTCCCGACCCCGGTTGTCAACGCGCCCGGCCGGGCTGGCCGCGGCCGTCGACACACGGCGGCGGCGGCAAGCGGCTCGGCCAGCGGTGAGCTTGGGGGGCGCCGCCGCCCCGAGCTCTAGGCCAGGGAAGGACCCATTCGGCTGGGTATGGGTAGGCGGCGGGGGGAGCGGAGGTCGCCGGAGCTGGAGAAGATGGCCATGGCCGGAGTTTTGAGTGGGTTAGTGTTGCCGGACTGGGAGAAGAAGAGAGGTGGAGGGAAGGGATTGCCGCCACCGCACCCTAGGGCTCGCCGGCGGCGGGGCGGAGCGGGGGCGGGGACGACGCGTCCGGAGGTTTGACGACGACGGCGACGGGGCATGCTGGGTGGGCCGCCGTGGGCCACTAGGTGGGCCGCCTGGTCGGAGCCTAGCACGCCCCGGGCCGTCCCTAGGATTTCGCGCACAGGGAACCGGGCGGCTGAACGTGACCTCGCACACGGGACCAGCGGCCGGACGTGCCCCATCGGAGGTGGAGGCCCGTTCCTCGCCCCAACGTGCAGCCACGGAGCGCCATGCATGTCCTCGCACGCCGCCGTCCCCATCGCTATTCTCGGCCATCCTCTCCGAATTCGCCTAGATCGGTAGCAACCCCACCTCCGCTCCGCTATATACTTGAGTCATCGACCATGACTGACATCTGCTGCCCTCGACCTTTCCTACATGGAATTTGACCGAATACGAATCCATAAGGTAAACACAAGTCTCCTTATGTTTATACCATGAATCGTTGGCTATATGGTTGTATCTGATCTTGTTTGCAGTACTGCTAGCCAGTCCATGTGTGCGCCATGAATCGCTGGCTATCTGACTATGTTATTGATCTTGTTTGCACTACTAGCCAACAAATTCACTAGCTAATTTCCCAATTTGTAGGTCCAGCCACGTTTTTGTAACAGGAAGGTGATCTATAATAGATGAACATCAGTAATGATACAGGGGGATATATGAAAGCCGGTCTCAAAAATAAATACTGGAAAGGTCGCACATGCTTCCTTTTTTCGCAAGAAGATGAAATCGTTAAGTTAAGATCATTGATGCATATGTAGTTTAGAATATCATGTTGACGTCAACGAGGATTTATATATCTGGTGAGTTCTGCCAGTTTGCCGCACTGAAGCATAGCAAGGAATTGACATGATTGTTCATCATATTTTGGTCCTCACGTGTTCATCATAGCAAGGGTCATTTGGGTTCTCCGAATGAAAGAAGCATATAAAATGTCTGAAGTGCATATAGAACAATCAGAATTACTGCAATTTCCCTATTTAGCTGGAGCTCTGGAACTGGAATAAACACAGACATGTTATTTAATTCATTTTGATTTCAAGATGATGCATTAATCGTCACGTGTGCCCATATGAACCAATATCTAATTCCTGAGACTGACACCAATAGTAAAACCTATTGCAGTTTTTGTGTAAACAACACTTCTGTAAAAAAAAAATTGTGTTTCTTATTAGAAAGTTATCACCCTATTTCTTTAGTCAGATCTACAGTGAAGAAGATCCCAAAAATAAATCTATAGTGAAAATATCACTCGAAGTATTAATCACATTAGAAAATGGTTTGGTTTCGCTATGTTGGTTGAATTATTAGTTCCTAATTTGCAGTCCTGGTCTTCTGGAAGCACTCCAGCCACTAATGCAGCTCATATCATACCTTCTCAACCAAAGGAGAAAATGGTGTTGGAACTACGGTTCCGAACACCGAAAAAGGACCCTTTGCGAAGTTGAGGCCTTGGCGCGAGGTACGCAACCTTGCGCTTTGCTTGGCGGCCTTAAGCGTTGATTCGCACTCACGGTTTCCAGCCCGAACGATGCTTCGGGCGGATGATGACGAGGCAAAAACAGGGGAGGACGAAGAATTAGGGTTTCATTACTTTGTCACCAACCGTCCTTACACCAGGGGTGTCCCCTGCTTTTATAGGCGCACGGATGCCCTCTGGTCTAAATACAAGAATGCCCTACGAATATTCCTTGAATATTCTCTACGGATTGTAGAAACCCGAGGGCATCTCGGTCATTTGTCCAGACACCCGTGGGAGAAGGAAATCGCCGGTCCGGCCCAAGCTGTGCGGGGCCTTGTCTTCTTGGGGCCTTGCGCCGGTCGCCGTGCCAAGGGGGGCCTTGCGCCCAGGCCTCACATCCTGGCTTCGTGCGCCGGTCTTTAGTATTCATCTCCAGCCTTCGTGTATCTTACAGTTTTGGCCTTGCGCATTCTTGCGCGATGGCCCCAAGAGAAGGTTCTTGCGCGAAGGCCCCAAGCGAAGGTCCTGCACAAAGCTCTCGGTGCGAAGCCCCCAGCGCGAAGGTGATCTCAGCTCACTGAACCCCTGCCTCGCATGCTTTGGTGCCAAGGCGCTTGCGTGTTCCGGTGCGGAGGTCCCCTTGTGCATTCTTGCGCGAAGGCCCCAAGCGAAGGTTCCCGTGCGGAGGCCCCCTTGCGCATTCTTGTGCGAAGGCCCCGAGCGAAGGTTCCCACGCGGAGGCCCCAAGCAAAGGTTCCCGCGCGGAGGCCCACTCGCCGCGAAGGCCCCAAACGAAGGTTCGCCGCGGTGGCCGACAATCGTGGAGTGGAGCCTCGTCGCGAGAAGTCAGCCGCACCCGCCTCGCTCGCGCCTTGCGCGCGCGTCGGGCTTGCGCGAGCGGGACTTGCGCGTGCCATGCGCATGCGACCTTGCGCACACGTGGGCCCGACGAAGGCTTGGCACCTTGCGCAGCGAAGGCCCAGCCCCTTCGCGGGAGCCCGTCGGGGTCCTTGCGCCCGGGCTCGTGCTCGGGCCTTCCGCGCCTCAAGCCTCGTCTTGCGATTCTGCGAAGGTGAGCTCCGCTCTTCGAATTCCTGCACTTGGAAGCAAATAGAAAGAATTGACAAAGTGTTATCAGTTGTTAGCGCAGGATCACCATACGCGGTGCACAGGCCCAACAGTTCCCCCCTAAGGGCAAGGTCCGGTGTGAGGCGGTCCTTCGGCCTTAGCTCCTGTCCGCAGCGCCGAGAGGTGAATCTGCGCTTAGCATCACTCGACCTCTGCTCTTGGACCTCGTCTAGACCTCTGCTCATGGACCTCGACCTTGGCTAGACCTCCTCTCTTTTTACCTTGGCTAGACCTCTGCTCTTGGACCTCGGACCTTGAGTCCGAGGTGGCCTTGGTGTCCAAGGCGCGCGCAGCGGAGGTGGCCTTAGAGTTCTTGAGCTTTGCATTCACGTCTTGATCGCCCTAAGCGACTTAATCCGCTACACCCCAACAGTCCCCCTTGAGGGTGCGGTTTGGCATAGGTAGACATCGCCCTCAATTCTCACCGGTCAAGTCGCGGAGGCTTCCCTCCATTTTGAGGTTGTGCAAGTTTGACCTACCAGATATCGATCCCGTGCCTTCGCCGGCCCAAAGTCGTCGAGGTAGATCTACCGGGATATTGACCCCTCTTCCATGGGTCTTCAACATTTCTCAAACAGAGGTCCTAGTTGGGTTAGCTGTTGTTGGCCTTTGATTCCTTTTCAGCTTGAGCTCTTGCAATACTTGAGCTAGGATTCGAGCAAGTGTTCCCGGTCAATCTTCCCGTCAATAGGCGGTTCCCACTACAGCTTCCCCCCTTGGTACATGTTTGACATAGGCAAAACCTCGAGGTTCGAGACGGATGGTACCCAACAACTTCCCCTTGACATATGTTTGACATAGGTGAGGCCTCGAGCTTTGAGGGCGGAGGTACCACGACGTCTTCCCTCGATACAGGTTTGACATAGGCGAGCCATGAACCTCGATGCCGGGGGCGCCTCGGCGACTTCGCGAAGGCTCTCTCCCGCTCCCCCGCTCGCCTATGTCAAACCTTCCCCTTTTATTTTTAAACGGTGGGCACACGTTGGCCTTAAACCGCAACTACCCACTATTGAACCACGGGACCCTAAATCTATGTAGGGGCGGAGCTAGATTGGTGCTTGGATATTCCTGAGAATACCCAACTCCTTTTTTTATTGAAGCCAGATTGTACCTAAGCTTGGCTCTTGCGTTAATATAGCCTCGGCTCAAGCGGCACAAAGGAATCGGGTCTTGGAGTCCATGAGCGGCTTTATGGGTCCGGGCGCCATAGGCCTTTCTTGTTCGTGACTAACCATTGGTTTGCTCGTCTCTAAATTTTTGTTAGTCGAAAGTGCGAGAGCGGTGCGGTGCTACCGCGGAATTTGTAAATGTTCCATAGCTTTTGCCCGCACTATTGCAAGTTCTAGCTTTTTAGTTCGTCTGAGCAGGCATGGGCTGCCAAGTGTTGCCCATGGTTTGCGTAAGATGCAACGGTGGTGCTTCTATGTTTACTCAGTAATAGTTTGTATGAGTGTGGCGAGCTTCGGTGTCGATTAAAGTAGTGAATCGAGGTTTTTGCTATGCGCCTAATACTTGGTGCAATATGCAAAGTGCCTATCATGCGTAAAACAACTATTCTCACCTGCAGAATCGGTCGTTGTTTTCGTGTTTGACATATTTTTTTTGCGTGTTTGGTAGATGTGCGCACTTTGACCTTGGTTTTGTCAGAGGTTGCACAGATCGCCGGCAAGTGCTTTGGGTTTGAGGTGGTTGGTTTCTAGCACCACTTGTTCTTCTTGCAACAGACCCTCGCTTAAAGCTCATTAGAACTTGGGAGCATCACACAAGCGATCACTAGGCGAGGAGGCTGGGTCTACAGTCTTCCTTGCCCGCTTCAAATTTAGGAGCTTCGCAGACTTGGTGAGCCTTTGCCTCTCCTTCCTACCGCACATGGTAACCCTTTGACGGGGGTGTTTGATTGTTTCAACAGTAGGCTCGAGATTTGGATGAGATGACAATGACAAAGATTAAGGGATCACCTATGAGCTTGGCCGGTCTAAAGCAACCACGCAAGATATTGGTAAGTTTGTGAAGAACAAGTATTTTTTCTAAGGGGTTGGCAATGGTTCCTAGGGATGAAGTTGTTCCTGAGCTTCCAGACCAAGACTGCACCATGGTTTTCAAGGATTTCTTTAGTTGTGGGTTTCGAGTACTGAGCTGACATTTTGCGACGAAGGTTCTTGGCGAGTTTTAGGTTTAGGTCCACCAGCTCACCGTCCACTCTTTGGTTGTCCTTACCAAGTTCTTTTGGTCCTATATGTCTTATTGGGTGGAGCCTAATATTGATGTGTTTTTGGAGAACTGTGGACTGCACTGACAGTAGAAGTCTATTGGTGAGACCGTTTGGCATCTGCACATTTTTGCTGAAATGCACAAGGCTGAGTGTTATCAAATCTCGTGGAGCTAGAAGGGCAAGTGGCATAAGGGTTGGCTAGATCAATGGTTTTATGTGAAGACCTCTCCTGCCAAGCGCAAAGAACCTGATGGTTGGTCTTTTCATAGGTTTCCCTTTGCCTCAAAGTTGCCACCTATCAGGGCACTTGTTAAGGTGAATCCTCTTGATGAGATAACACCATAGAGTGAGAGGTGTTCGAAGGCTTTTGTGATGGCTTGCAAGCTTTTCCTCCGAGGTCGTGATTTGATTGAAAAATTGTAGCATGCCTAAGGTGATAAGTAGAGATGTGTCTATTGATGTGGAGATGGAAAGTGCCCCCGACTCCTCGTGCTTGGTTGCAATCGATCGTTGATAAGACGTATGCGAGTCTATAGGGGCAGTTATGAAAAATGGTTGTGCTATCTTGGATGATATTTTGGAGAATGGATTTTTGGCATGGAGGTCCGCCTGGGATATGCCAAGACTCACCCGTGTTTTTTGAAAAGATAGGGCTTTTTATGGTGCTCATATGGTTTCACCAAGAGTTCTCGACTTTGTTGGTAGGAAGATAATGAGGGCGACAAAGGCAATGGAGGTGCCTATGGCTAGGTTGGCGAGGATCTGCAAGAAGCGCAAAGGCCCTCCAAGCGCCTTGCTAGTAACGAAGGCGTCAACATATCCGGTGACGGTGAAGATAAGGGTTCGAAAGTGCTATGGTGACTAGTCCTAAAGATGGGCTCCCAGCTACTCCCGCACCGAGCTCTTTGTTTGGTGCTACCAATACTATGTGAGGCGGCGAGGCTCTATTCGAAAGTGATGCTGACCCATATCCTTAAATGATTGAGCTCTAGACTTTACTCCCATTATTGTGGAGTCCATCCGCGCACCACTTAGGTGTCCGATGATGAATCCAATGACCACCAAATACCTCGCCGAAAGTGACCCGTAGCATGACTCACAAGGACATTGGGAGGAAGACGGGCGGAGCGTGGGGTTATAGAGGTTGTTAGTGCCGACGGAGGTAAAGAGGAGATTCCCGCCAAAGGTGTGGTCGAGGCTTCTATTGTCCAACGTATTCGTAAGTGTTTTCTTGGTTATATTTGAATACATCTACAATTGATGTTGGCGAATTGTCGGGCCGACCGGTCTCGGCCGGGCGCAGAGGTAGTCGGCGGAGGTCTCGGCGACGAAGGAGTTGCTAGCCGGAGGAGGTCTCGGCCAATGCACAAGTTGCCAACCAATAGAGGTCTCGGCTAATGGAGGAGTTGCTAGCCGACGGAGGTCTCGCCAATGTAGAAGTTGCCACCACCAGAGGTCTCGACCGGGCGCAGAGTTAGCAAGCGGAGGTCTCGGCCAGCGTAGGTAGTGTCCAATGGAGGTCCCGCCAACGGAGTTGGTCGTTTAACGGCCGCCTCACCGGGGCAGGAATTGCCACGGGCGGAGGCTAGAAGCAAAGCAGAGAAGCAAGCTACCTTACGCAAGAGCCTAGTAGCAGGACGCAAAGAATGTGGCAAGACAAATCCCTTATGGTGGAGGTTCTAGAATGCCATGCCAAGACCAAACCGGCAAATGAGAGATAGCTCTATCTCCTCGCCAGTAAAAGATTTGACAACCCTCTCCAACTAGAAGAAAATCCTAGATGCGAAGGTCACCTCCTTAGCTATAGTTAGCGCAGAGGTTGAGGTACCGCAGCCTAGTTGAAGGAGGTTGAAAAAGAGCGAGACCTTTTGGCGCCCACGCTGCGGGGAATGCTATGTGATAGTCGTAAAAGGTTGGTGAAGATGCCGACAACCTTTGTCGAGCTCTCGATTGAGCGCTAGTCGGAGACCACTTTGCAACCTCGCTTGGGCTTGCTCAAAAAGAGGTTGGAGGATTCTCGCTTGCTTGCCGCGAGGTCGCCGACCTATACATTGAGACACTTGAAACCGTGATGCCACTGCACCTCCGCTTACTAGCAAGGATTCTACATTGCATGCTATGGAATTGATGAAGGCAATCTTAGGGAAACTGGTATCTGTGACGTTTTCTCCCTTGGATCGCTTTACAAAGGCATGGAAAAGAGAACTTGAATTTTATGAAATGCTTTTGGAAGAAGTTCGAGCGGAGGACACATGCATGGTCACCGACGCCGCCACAACATGGTTTGTTCCGGGTGGTATTATTGCACCTTGACTTTGTGTCTTTTTGCCCTAAGTAGGGCCGTTGCTGCTATGGAGGGGTCGAGTACACTCCGAGGAACGACGACACACCCATGCTTGTTGTGAAGTCGGACGTCTCCGAGTATACCTTAGCTTGTTCCTAACCGAGCTCCTCGAGGTCGACCGTACCTCTGGTGTTTCGAAGGTTCTTAATGGCTCTATCTTTGCTTCTAGCTACGGGCCTTTTTAGTTTTAGGGTCTGTGAGGCTTTGCTCTGCGCTTGTTGTGCCGTATTTTTATCTAAGGTACTCATAGAGGCTTTGAACATTGCCATACTACAAACATATCCTTGTGCATAGGTCTGCTTTTACCGAGCCTCGTGGTGTGGTGCCAAGCCATGTATTGTTTGTGAAGATGTATCCTTTGGTAGCCGCAAGTTGCGTAGTTACTAGTCCGATACCCCCGCCGCTTCTTGAGAATGTATTATGTTTTGAGTTTGTTCGCAATGAGCGGATGAAGATGGGGTGCTCCTTTAAGGCTAAGGCTTGGTGGGGATCTCCGTTTTTTATTTCACTATTTTTATTGTTTTGAATCTTTGTTTTTTAGCTTTTTGCTTTTGGTGGAGGCTCTGCGGGCTCGTTTTTGGTAGAGGTTCTCTAGCTCCGTTTTGTCGAAGGTTCTCAGAGCTCCATTTTTGCAAAGGCATTCTCGCTACTCGGCTATATTGAACTTTGCTCTGAGTAACGCGCGCCGAAGGCGGGGACTGGCCCGGGCGGTGAGCTCCCGGCTCCGGCTCAAAGCCACGCGCCGGCGCAACCCCGTCGGCCCCTTTGCGTGCCTAGGTCGACGCAGCACCATGGGGGATCTGCGTCCCTGCGTCCTTGGCGGTGGCCTAGGGCGGGCCCCACCTGCATCGGGAGCCGGGAGGCGCTCCTTGCGACACGAGAACCCGGAGGGCCCCCGCCTTTGTGCGCAAAGGGCGGAGGTGATCGCGCGCCCCGAGCCTTGCGCCGCAGGGGCGGGGCGGCGGCCGGCTTGCGCAGGGACCTTGCGTGCGTGGGAGCGTGTGTGGGTCTCTGGATGCCACGTGAGGGGGAGCCTTGCGGCCAAGCTGCTACAAGGCGTGGCGCGGGTCTCCGCTGGGGCCTGGTCCTAAACGGAGGTCCCTTCGGAGGTTACATGCGGCCGTTTCTACATATGTCATTTCGGTTTGCCCTATGCGGGCCATGACCCTAACGTGGTGGGTCCAGTAGGTGGGTGCACTTTTTGGGACCTAGTTATTGGGTTGACAATGTCCTTGTGCTTCGTGACCGTGTGACTCCATCGCTTTTTTCTTGTGTCATGTGCCCTGTTTGTCTAGGCTTTGTTTACCTCCGTGCCAACTTGCCGGTGGAGGTGTTCGCCAACATAGTGGCAGATACCTGCCGCTTCTAAGCTTTTTCGCAATAAGCTTAGAAGACGAGCTTTTCATGGCTAAGGCTTTTCGGGAACGTCCATTTTTATATTTTTGATATATATTTTCTTTTGGCTCCGCTTTTGGTGTGGACTCAGAAACTTGGTTTTGGCGAGGTTGAACATCTCTCGCTTTTCGATGGAGGTTATTTAGCTCCATTTTCTAGCGGAGGTTATCTATTTCCTTTTTGGTGTAGGTTACCTAGCTTCCTTTTTATAACAAAGGCTGCCTATTACTTTGGCTACGTTGAATTTTGCTCGAGGTTATCCACTATTTCTAGGGAAGGTGTCATTGCCCCATGGGACCTCCGCTTTAACAAGATCGAGCTAAGTTTCCTATTTTTTCCTTGGCCCGGTTGACCTTAGAGGTCGCTCGGCAGTTGTTTGAGCATCGGCTCACATCTGCGGAAGGTCATCAAAGATGAGTTACTTCCGTCGAATGGTGTGGCTCGATGTTAGCCACTTTCGACTCTTAATTTTGCCCAATCGCAATTGTTCAACGCGAAGGTTGCACACACAAGATGCATATGTAAGGAACTTTGCTTTTTTTCATTCGTATTGAAAAGCACAAAATATTACATGGAAGCGTTAGCTCCATGACCTGATTATTCGTCGATTTAAGCTTACGGAAAACGCAATGCGGAGGTTTTTCTCCTTGCGACTGGTGCCCGCTATCTCCTAGGACTTTTTCCGTGATTTTAATGCACTATTCAACGCAAAAAGCCTTTGCTTTGCAACCTGGTGCCGTAACAAACTCGGGACATCTTCCGTGATTTTAATGTACTAACACAAAGGTATATGGTTTGCCTTGTGCATAGGTTTTGCTCCTACGGACGGAGGTTCCGCCTTTTGTGCGGATCCGCCTCGCCTTGGTGCGGCGGCTCGACTTTGTTGCCGGCTTCTCCCGGGGGCGGATCCTCCATCTTGGTGTGGGGCTCGCCCCCCTTGGTGGAGAGGGCTCGACTTTGTTGCTTTGGCTCCGCGGATAGAGCTTCCATCTTGGTGTGGGGGCTCTGCTTCAGCTTGGTGAGGAGACTGTCAACTCAACTTGTTGCCGAAGCTCCTGCCTATGGATGTTGTCTTCGTTGGCACTTCAGCTTGTTTCTCGTGGGTGTTTTCCGTGCCAACCACGGTGGGCGCCAAATGTTGGAACTACGGTTCCGAACACCGAAAGGACCCTTGCGAGTTGAGGCCTTGCGCGAGGTACGCAACCTTGCGCTTTGCTTGGCGGCCTTAAGCGTTGATTCGCACTCACAGTTTCCCGCCCGAACGATGCTTCGGGCGGATGATGACGTAGGCAAAACAGGGGAGGACGAGAATTAGGGTTTCATTACTTTGTCACCAACCGTCCTTACACCAGGGGTGTCCCCTGCTTTTATAGGCGCACGGATGCCCTCTGGTCTAAATACAAGAATGCCCTACGAATATTCCTTGAATATTCTCTACGGATTGTAGAAACCCGAGGGCATCTCGGTCATTTGTCCGCATTACACCGTGGAGAAGGAAATCGCCTCGGTCCGGCCCAAGCTGTGCGGGGGCCTTGTCTTCTGCGCTGGGGCCTTGCGCCCAAAGCCTCACATCCCGCTTCGTGCGCCGTCTTTAGTATTCATCTCCAGCCTTCGTGTATCTTACAGTTTTGGCCTTGCGCATTCTTGCGCGATGGCCCTAAGAGAAGGTTCTTGCGCAAAGGCCCCAAGCGAAGGTCCCGCACAAAGCTCTCGGTGCGAAGCCCCAATACGCTGGCGGTGATCTCAGCTCATCAAACCCCTACCTCGCATGCTTTGGTGCCAAGGGCGCTTGCGTGTTCCGGCGCGGAGGTCCCCTTGTGCATTCTTTAGCGCCGAAGGCCCCAAGCGAAGGTTCCCGTCGCGGAGGCCCCCTTGCGCATTCTTGTGCGAAGGCCCCGAGCGAAGGTTCCCACGCGGAGGCCCCAAGCAAAGGTTCCGTAGCTGGAGGCCCACTCGCGCGCGAAGGCCCCAAACGAAGGTTCTCGCACGGTGGCCGACAATCGTGGAGTGGAGCCTCGTCGCGAAGTCCAGCGCACGCCCGCCTCGCGGGCGCTTTGCGCTGCTGCCAGCTTGCGCTGAGCCAGACTTATGCGCTGCCATGCGCGACTGCGACCTTGGCGCACGTGGGCCCGACGAAGGCTTGGCACCTTGCGCAGCGGTTAGCCCGGCCCTTCGCGGAGGAGCGCCCCCGGGGTCCTGGCGCCTGGCTCGTGCTCGGGCCTTCCGCGCCTCAAGCCTCGTCTTGCGCAGCTATTGAAGGTGAGCTCCGGCTCTTCAATTCCTGCACTTGGAAGCAAATAGAAAGAATTGACAAAGTGTTATCAGTTGTTAGCGCAGGATCACCATACGCGGTGCACAGGCCCAACAAATGGTTTGACAACGGCAACCAAGGAGAAGACCAAAGGCATATGGTAACTATGAATATCTTCTTAGTAAATACAGAATTAATGTCAGTTTAATATTTGTTGACATGCCACATATTTTAGATTTCATGCTATAACAAAACTGTGTTTGATCCAACTGTCGTTATGTTACAACTTTGTCATTCGGAGTGCTAGTGCAACTGTGCATGCCTAGGAAGATACGCTGATGTTCCCTTCTAAATTTAACAAGCTTGCACTCATCATATATTGGTGATGGTTACACATGCCAACAATTGTTCATGTGGGCAGATTTTTCTGCGATAGTGGACAGATTAGTGTGCCGCAGAAGATTGTCATATAGAAAGTGTGTTTTTCAGGCACAATGCCAGGAGCCTATGATTGTCATTTGTCTTATACAATGGTCTTATTGATTTTTTTTTTTCTGAAGTGTCCATATCCACAGGATTCTCAGCAGCTTCTGCCGGAACATGCTAAAATTACTCATATCTAATCTAATCAGCAGCATTTACAATAATGCTTCTCCAGTAGCATCATGTTATGTGCATATTCAGATAGTTCACTTAACTCTACTTCTACTGTCCTGACTGATGATGCAGTGATGCAAAATACTGTGAATAACAGCTATTCACCCGCGATTGATTGGACTGTCTCAAGCTTCAAACCGACAAATCATACTATGAACACAGAACAGGAACCCCATCTCTACCTCTCTACCCTACGAAAGTTGGGCCCGTTTCTCGGGCAGGCAACGTGACCACGTCACCCAATAGCTCATTAGCCGTCCGATCAGACGTGCCAGCGATGTGACACGTTAGATTGTGCGTCAGATCGGGTCTCCGCCCGTTTCATCACGGTTCGGCGTGGATGCAGGGCGGCAGAGCAGGCAAACAGCGCGAGCTTGGTCCATCGACTAGGCGGGCGAGCTCACCGGCGAAGTAGCGCAGGCGAACCGAACGCGACCTTGGCCGCAGGACACCGGATACGTGGCGATAGAGCGGGACCGCCAATGGGCTGTGGCGGATTCGCGTGCGCCCCGGGCCGGCCGCACCTCGCACCGGGGAGCCGGCCGCGCCGTTGGCCGAGGTGTCTCGCCCTACCATGTCCAGAGGCCAGGGCCACCGCACCGCCGCACTGGGAAGCAGGTCCGCTGTCCGTCCCGCCATGGCCGGTGGCGTGTCGGCCTGGGCCAAATCGGCCGACGCGTACACAAACACCACAAGGCAAGTGCCGTCGCCAACGTGGCGTTGTGATGGAAAGCCCAACGTCGACGGCGTCGCGGCTGCTTCTCTATGCGATAGAGAGAACGCATCTGTAAATGACCTTGCCAGGCGGCCGTCGCAACAAGGTCAAAGCGTCGCTGCCACGAGAAGGAAGGCAAGCAGCAATGCAGCGCCGACGCTGCATAGCTTTCCCTTGCCCCGGTGCTCCCTCCCACGCCGTAGAGTGCGCCACCAATGCCCCTGCGGCCCTACAGCTGTGAGCAACGACACATTGGATGGCATCCACCATATGCTCGATCAAATGACTACAAGGTTAGCTTTCTTCAGAGGACAATTATGCTGTGTACTCGTATATGCAAATCTTTCTCAGGTGGACAACTTTTGTCTTTGATTCATTATAGAGCATACTAAAACATTGTGAAATTTTAGCTACATTAAAACATCTCTCATACTGGTCATCGAAATTTTATCTCGCACCACTGAAATCTTCCTTGCCTTATTGCCACTGAAATCTTCCTCTGCGCCATGAAATTTGCAAAAACAAAGGCAAGGCCATATGAATTACAGACTCCCCTTGTTGAAATTCTATCCAGCAAAAGCACGCTCTTTGACCGTGAATTCCAACAGCGAGGTCAGTCAAGGTCCTTCATCACATATCTCAAGGAAATAACCTGATTTCTTCTAGATAGAACTACAGAATCTCGTTTAAATTTGTTATTATCTCTATATAAGGAAAAAACAAAATGTGCATCAAGACTTACCAAAATTTAACCAATTTGGAACTCACTTCATTTTTATTTGAAACATTCTAATATGCCAAACTAACAATTGAAAAAAAGGATTGAATAGTTAAAACAAAAAAAGAGGCAAAAGTTCTCTTGCACATGAAACAGATATGTCACGCTTTTCCTATTCTCCTATCTCCATTCTGAAACTCAGTATAGGGATACATACCCAAAAGAGCCTGTCCTGATTTTCCCCTTGTACACAATCTTGCAGCGACTATTCAACAGGTTGGAACATCGAAACAAAAGACAAATCTAAAAAGAGAAGAGTAAATCAGATCCGTGAGATGTTCCTTTTCTGAATCAGTATACTAAGCTTATCTTATATTCTCAAGTTCTTCTCTCTCTTCAATTTTTTGACATCTCTTCAAGGTAATATGGGTAGTTAAGCACATCATATTTTCTTGAGAATGATCTCTTTAGTCAGGCAGTACATGTCGATATGTATTGAATCCGTTCTACTTCTACTTGATGGAAACTACACATAGTCCCCAAATGACACACACTACTACCACAGGCTGGCCAGAAACAGGCATGATTTCTAGTGAACCATTTAAAGCTGTCCTTTTGCACAATCAGCAAAATACTGCGGGGACATGCTAAAATTACTCATATCTAATCAGCAGCATTTACAATAATGCTTCTCCAGTAGCATCATGTTATGTACATATTCAAATAGTTCACTTCACTCTACTTCTACTGTCCTGACTGATGATGCAGTGATGCAAAATACTGTGAATAACAGCTATTCATCTGCGATTGATTGGACTGTCTCAAGCTTCAAAGCTGACAAATCATATGAACACAGAACAGGAACCACATGAACCATTTAAAGCTGTCCTTTTGCACATATGCGAATCAAATCTTCCCACTCTTTCACAAGGTTGCTGCATTTCAGCCATATGATTTCTGGTCAGTTGTCCATGCTATAACCGGTCAAGTTTGTTACAATGTTACTATTCATGTGGTCCTGCATCTTGATCACGCGCGACATATGTAACTAGTCCTTGTGCACATTGCTGGTTGCAGGCCTGGTTTTCTCTTTTAAGCTGGAGCATGGCAGCTGCATAAGATGGATGGACCACTGAGACAGTTTTTTTTTGGAAGGTTCAGAGATGGCAAGAATCCAGCCCTCGCGTGGATGTACGTGCGCAGAAAGCACTGTAGGTGAGGAAACACTGTCGCCCTGCCACTTAATAAATAAATATGTTACTCTGACTTTTCAACTTTAGTTTTTGGTTTATGTACTTCTTGCTGTTGCAATTACTTGATGATTTGCTAGGATAGTTTGTATTATGTTCATTTGTTTTCTGCAGTACAGGCATTATGGGTGCTTGGATGGGTTAAACAGATGGGTGGTTTCATAGACTAGGGACTACAATTGCAGACTGCAGTATGTTCATAGGTAGACTCACGGTGCTTATATTACAGAATTTACGCTAGTTCTGTATAAAATGTTTGTATGTGGCCTAAAAATCTCCTTGTTATTATTATGCTTCCAAAATCTCGAAATCTTACCTCAAAAAAAATCTCGAAACCTTCTAGTCATTAAGTTTTCAAATCTAAAAAGCCTGCTGATGAGAGTTTGCATGCTGTAGAGGGCATATCTACATGCTTACTTTGGGCTTCATGGCCTCATGGGCACCAGGGCACGCTCATGTGGCCACGGGCAGTGGGCCAGACTCCAAGATTAGAAATGATGGTAACTTGATGGGTTTATCAATAGCGGGGTCCAGTTGGAGAGAGAGATCCTTTTGCAACAACAGAAATGGTGGCTGCAGGGTGGTGCAGAGGTAGGGAGAGAGAAAGGGAGCTGTAGGTATTGGGACGAAAGGGTTGAACTGCAGTAGAGTGTGTAACTGTGTGCATGGCAAAAGGAAGATGAGAGAGATAGCGAGTGCATGACTTGGTTGGGTGCGATGAGAGGTACGTGGTAGATCGATCAGCAACAGCAAGTCAGCAGCTATCATTCGTCAAGAGGCGCTTTGGGTTGCCCTCAGTGTACAACTCTATCAACTAGAGGCTTTCAGACAATGACACGAGGGGAAGTGTGTGTGAGAGAGAGAGATTGCGAAGGAGATGTAAGCACTTAAATCTAGCTACCTTAGCTAAATAGCTAGTTAGTTGCTGAAGAAATGCCGTACGCTTTTGTGTAAGAATTTCACAGTTCACAGCAGTGCGGCAGTCTTTTGAAGCATGCTGCTCATTTTTCTCGTCTGCTCCTACCTCTAGCATAAGTTGCTGGCTTCCTCTGTTACCGTTAGAGAGAGAGGGAGAGAGATTGAGACAGAGAGGGAAGGGATTGATCTAAATGAGGGCCTGAGGGGCTGCAAAGCTGAAAAGCAAAAGACAAAGAGGAACACTTTGGCCAAAGCTTATGGAACGAGGATCCTGTTTTGACTGACTCCACAGTTCTCAGAGGACACCTTCCCCATTTCTTCATTTCGGTTTCAGCAATTTGGCAACTGTAGATTAAGTAGGAACTAGGGAGTACTTCGTTTAAGTTTAGGCTAGTTCTGAACCTATCCTACTTTCTGCTTCCTGTTTTTATTAGATTTTTTTTTAAAAAAAATCTACCATCCATCAACGCTTACTGGAACTTGTGCTCATGCACTACAATTTAGTGCGCCTAAGTACTTGAATTTATTCAGTACTGGGTACTTGGTTATCAAATTAAAAACATATCTGTACATGTATCCTGGTAAACATTTAGTTTAGCATTTTGTTGTTTTACAAATATATAGTGAACGGACAGATTGTTGGATGATCTAAGATACAGTTATCCCTAAAATCATTATGGAAATTATGATGAGAGCTGAAATCTCGACAGAAGTACTGCGTTATTCTGAAACCAATATGGATGCCTCAACAATGAAAAAAAGTAAGATGTAGGGATTCCCATTTATGGAGATTAGGGAAGAGCATGCGTGCCCAAGATGGCCTTTATAGCTAATCTAGACCCTGAAACCTGCTTTATTCTGACATTAGGCTGACACATGTACTCTATGCAGTCAATTGTTTCATGCTTAATGCTCCTAATCTCGTAGATAGACTAATATATAAGTGCCCTCCTGTGCTGTTTCAAGTTTGAACACAATGCTCTATGGATTTCTCTAACTTGATTATTTGCTTGGCGGGGTTAACAGTCAGTTGCACATCTTGCAGGGTTAGTAGTTCCCATGTTCTTATTCTTGGTCAAGTCTGCTCTCAACTCAAGAAGATTGGCCTTGTCTTGGGGAAGGGAGACTAGCCAAGAATGTACTTTTTGATTGATTAATAAATCTAGGCACTAGTCTAATCACAGATTGCGCCCATGCTTAGGGCCTATCCTAAGTGATCACTTAAAAACTGACCATCTTTTCCACCCACTCGTGCAATATCTCCTATGACAGTGGGACCATGGATTCAGTATGTCATATATACCTGGCTTTTAGGTATGTAGATGTAGCAATTAGTATACTGTTTTCATTGTACACATGAATCTAGTGTGTATGCAATTGTTAAAGACAAAGTTGTATGCCTGGCCATGATTGGGCCAGTAAGTATCCTGTTGGTAGCATGATATTTAACTCATAAAAATAAGCAGCATGAACTTGGAACAGAGAGATCAATAACATATCTGCTCCAACTGAGGTCTACTTCCTCTGAGCTGCCATACACCCGTGGGAATTCTGGGATAAACTAAGCGGAAAGGATGGGGCTTTGCACGGCTTTTGACCAAGATAACCCTGGTCGTAATCTCTTGGTTCCAGGATTATGATGCTAATTGTTAATTATTGGCTGGTTCAGAGTCCAGACGGATTGATCACTTCTGGTAAGGCCGTTCTGCCATCTGAGCAGATGATCATTGAAAATGGATGTCACGTGATTGGCACAAAGGTTCTGCTGTCCTATTCTTAAGGTAATTCTTCTCATTATTTTGCCATCCAATTTACTGGTGGAACTCATGGTCAGTGTTCTGCGTTAAAATTGATCTAGTATAAAAGAACTGCCACATCTCATCTCGTTAAAAAAAAATGATAAGTCGCGATTTATATATATGTATACATGACTAATGTTTTTTCCCCTGCAAGAAAGCCTCACGGCGACTGTTAACTGCACAGAAACAATCTAATGATTGTTTTGGCTGTGTACGAAGAGAACATGTGAATGGGGTAGGTAACTTCTAACTTCTGTGCAAGGCAACACCCGAACCTTGTCAGTCAAATTGGGTGCAGAAGAATCAACCCTCTGGGCTCTAGCTGTTTTACTGCTGAGATCAGCTCAGCTCCCCTCGGCCATGTCTCTGTCCTTCGGTAAGTACGTTGCAGCTGACTTATTACCCGTTGGAAAGTTGGTCCCAAGTGATATTCCATTACCAAGTACCATGACTATATATAAACTGTTACTTAAAATAAAAGTTGGCAATAATGTTGTAGTCTAGTATGCTCTATAGTGCTAGCATTTTTATAAAGAGGGTAGTGGCAGCAAGACACATGTGGCGTACGTTTGCCGATTTGGGGTGGGGGGCAAGAAGGGCATATATTTTATTCTGTTCATTTCTTTCGATTTTGATCCGATTCAGTCACTGGTTCTTAGGAAAGAAAAGGAATGATCAGAAAAGAAATTAGGCGCGCTCCTCCCTTTGCTTGGTTGTCGTTTTACCAAGACGACACGCTCTTGATTCTTGAGTGTACATGAAAAGAAGAGTGAATCCCTTGGACTGAAGGTGCTGACAAACCCAACATTCCCAGTGAAAATCTTGGAAGTAGTTTCCTCAAAAAAAAAAAAAAAAAAAAAATCTTGGAAGTAGGGATTAATGTAGTGTGCAAGCACCACCATCCAGATTAGATTCCAGGGTCGCTCTCAAAACTCAAAAGGCACGCGCCCAGTGAGTGTGACCGAGTCACCCAGCCCAAGTACTCGCGGACCCTGATGGCAATGGGGACCCGATCCCCGATTCCCCGTGGGGAATTCCCCTATTAGGGGACGGGGATGGGGAGAAATCTATCCCCACGGGGATGTTAACGGGAAGATTTCATCCCCGATGGGTAAATAGGGATGGGGATGGGGAATCATCCCCATCCCCGTCCCATGGGACCCGATAAAAGCTAGTATATATGCTACTTACTTTGATATGTTAATATAACATGTGAATGATGATATAATTATACGAGAATATATAATAAAAATACGTGAACGTAAGTTCATATTACGTATATATGGTGAAAATGTGAAACCATATAGTGTGATATCATGTCACATATAATATGATATTTTGTCACCTATATAGTATAAAATAATATATATTGTCAACATTAAAATGGGATGGGGATCCCCGATGGGGATTTATCCCCGCGGGGAATGGGGATGGGGAGAAAATCCTCCCGCACGAGCATACATGGGGATCCCCATGGGGAGAATTTTCTTCATGGGGATGGGGATGGGGAGCCGATCCCCGATGGGGAATTCCCGTTGCCATCCATCGCGAACAAGAGTCCTCCAAAATCCATGTGGCTGACTGTGCCGTAGCTCCATTCCAAGTAGACTCGAGTCCTGGAAATAGTGCCCGTGAAGACCCAGGTAAATGCTGCCTATAAATAAATATATATATATATATATATATATATATATATATTTGCATTGAGCTTACAAAAGTGTTTGATGTTGAGCTGGTAAGGAAAGGACTAGAATGAAAGCATCAAGAGTTCCAACTCACACTCTTGTTGCCGCACAGCAAGATCCAGCAGGCCAAAGAGGGAAAGAAAGGCCAATCTCCTCGAGCCGAAGTACCAAAGCATATCAAAAGAAAGAAACAAGGAAAAACAAACAAAATAGGGGACCGTATCATATCGGGTGCCGAAAAACACAGGGAAAAAACGCCTTGGAACGGAGAAAAGCAGGGTCGCGGTGAAGTGTGAGCAGCCTCTCCTCTCCCCCTGACTTTATCTTTTCTGCTGCTCCTCCCCAACTGCTCTTGGTTTCTTTCTTGGCCAGTGGGACTGTGGCATGGGAGTGAGGTTGGAGGGGGATCGAAAGGTACACACCAGCACTGCAGAACTAGTACTCTGCTGCACACAATACCCTTTTTAGGTCTGAGACTCCCAGAACCAGAATACTACAAATGATACAAGATACATACAGTACTCCTATTTGAAACAGCTAGACAGCTACCGGTAATATGACATGCAGCTGGAGGAGTTTTTTTTGGGTAGATTTATTGTATTTTCATATAAAAAAATAAAAAAAATGCATACTAGTTTTTTTAGGAGTTCCAGTGTCCTATGTGGCTAAGTACGTGGCCCTTTTTTGTGCCCATGGAGTTCTTCAGAGTTCAGACGCTGAATACTGCAGTACTTTTCACCCGAATGGTACCGTACTAGTATGCTTGTATGCATTCTTTCCCCTTCTACAGTTGTACGTATTTTACCCTACTTGATTTTGCAAGCAAGTCCAACATAAAGCAGAGGAGACTGTCCATCCTAAGATTCCTCTTCACTTTATTCTCTCCCAGCCTCACACACGTAATTAGGCTAGTTACACAACTTCACCGCCCTCCAAATACCCAGGTTTTGAAGCAGGGAGGAAGACAGAGCGCTCTCCACTCTCCACTCTCCCTCCTCCTCCCTGAGACCCCTGACCCCAACTTTACCTTCTAGCTCTGCTCTCCCTCCCTCGACACGCACGCACACAACCAGGCCTGCTGAAGCTCTAGCCTAGTGGTAGCATAGCATCGCATTTTGATCTTCCTCCTTTGCTTCAGGAGCCAGTTAGAACATTGGTGTTAGCGCGCTCTTTCCTCCCAACAGAATCAAGATTTTGTTCTCATCCTCAATACTCTTTTCTCTCTCTCCGTTCTCTCTCCTCTCCATCAAATCAAAGCTTTGTTTATACAAAACAAACAGTTGTCTCTGCATCCGGCTTGGCTTCTTCTACCTACATCAGCTGTCCATTTTGCAGCAAGCAACAGTCTCTTCGGCTGCATGAGTGTTCCCCTGAGCAACAATGAGAGATGGCAGCAACACCACCAAGAAGAGCAAGGTATCCTCCGCTCCTCTCGCTTCACTCAGCTGCTGCATTCTAAAAGTAAATTATTATGTTCCTCCATGCTCCAATGTGTCTCTCCTTGATGTTGCTGTGGCTTGTAGCTGTCATGGTCCAAGAGCTTGGTGAGGAAGTGGTTCAACATCAGGAGCAAGGCCCATGACTTCCATGCTGACGATGTAGCCGCGATTGGTAGGACAGGTATGCATTTCTGTGAGTTCGCCTGTGTGCGTTTGTATTGTATTTGTGGGCCTGATTGCTCCCCATCGCTCCAGCAGTGAGCTCGCCGTGTCTCGCTCTGTCTCCCTGAAGATCAGTTTTGTTGTCTCTTCAGCCTCTCAACTTTTTTGTCTTTGTTTCTCTTTTTCACCAGACACCCAACTTTCTTGTTTTTCCGAGTTCTTGTTACCAAATTATTGATAGAACGGGCTGCTATCTTGGATTGGATGTTGCCTGATCCATGGTTTCTTGCTTCAGTCGCGGGAGGGGGCGATGTGATGAGTGGAGGAGGGGCAGCAGCTTCTCCCGTAGGGAGCCTAGCACGGTGAAGAAGAGCAAGACAGGTGAGCAGACTAACAAAGGCTTGGTCTTTATTTGTTAGCTGGATGGCCACATTTCTGAATTTTTTTCTTCAATGCCATGGCGCATTGATTCAGAGAGGTCCTCGAGGAGGAGCAATGGGCACTCGAGGCGGGGAAAGATTGACCTTGATGCCGCCGAAGCTACAGTGACATTGGACTATAGGTACACTACTGCATTGCAGAGTCAATGCTCATACCCATTCCCAATCTTAGACGGTAGATAACTTCGCATTTGCTTGAAGTAGGATATTTGTTGCTACATGGAATGTGGGTGGCCGTTCCCCGCCAAATAACATGAGCCTTGAGGACTGGCTCCACGCTGCGCCTCCTGCTGACATCTATGTCCTCGGGTACTTGCTACATCTCTATGTGTGTTCTCATGATTCTTGTGGCAGTGCTTATTACAAGTACGATTTCACTCTTCTGTTGATGGTATTGTGTTTAGGTTTCAAGAAATTGTTCCACTTAATGCTGGGAACGTTCTTGGGACAGAGGACAATGTTCCAGCAAAGAGATGGGTGTCACTGGTCAGGAGGACACTGAACAATTTGCCAGGTACTAGTGGCAATGGGAGCTTCCGGACACCATCTCCAGCTCCTAACCCTGTGGTGGAGATTGATGATGATTTTGAGGGTTTGTCATCGAGGCAGAACAATGCGACATTCTTTCAGCGCCGGTCTTTCCAGGCCGGGCTTAGTCGGAGTTTGAGAATGGAGGGTGACATTCTTGCTCCCCAGCCAAGGCTGGAACGTCGGTACAGTGTCTGTGACCGAGCAATTTATGGTCGTAGGCCTAGCGACTATGAGAACAACTACCGATGGGGTGGATCATCAGATGATGAGAATAATACTGGAGAGTCACCGAGTACAGTGTATTCACCAATGTCATATGGATATGGCAATGCATCACTGGAAGATAGTCAGAGACGAGCTGGTCAAACTAGGTAAGTTTTAGTCTGAAGTTTTTCATTCTTGAAACTGAACTCCGGCCCATTACTATGAGATTTAGTGGATTTTTGTGCTAATTGGCTGTTCAGATACTGTCTGGTGGCAAGCAAGCAAATGGTGGGATTGTTTCTGATGATTTGGGCTCGGAAAGACATAAGAGATGACATAAGAAATCTGAAAGTTTCTTGTGTTGGGAGAGGACTGATGGGCTACCTTGGGAATAAGGTTGGTCATAGTGTTTTTTTGTGGGGTTTTTTGCTTTTCCAGTTTGTCATATATAATTTGATCACAAACTGGAGTTCTTGCTAGCTTAAGTATTCAATGGTAAAGGATTTGTTTTCCAGGGTTCAATTTCCATTAGCATGTCATTGCACCAAACAAGCTTCTGCTTCGTCTGCAGCCACCTGACTTCAGGACAGAAGGAAGGTGATGAGCTGCGGAGGAACTCCGATGTGCTGGAAATCCTCAGAAAGACCAGGTTTCCAATGGTCTATGGGCAGTATGAGCGTTCACCAGAAACAATCTTAGAGCATGAGTAAGCAAAAGAACCTTACAGCTGATTCATGAAGTTTACTCCATATGCATTTGGTGTGACATTGGGTCCCTTTGTTTTGCCTTTCGTTGCAGTCGAATCATCTGGCTCGGAGACCTAAATTACCGAATCGCACTTTCCTATCGGTCAGTGAAGGCCCTTGTCGAGATGCGCAATTGGAAAGCCTTGCTAGAGAAAGATCAGGTGAGAGCTTGGTAACCCTTCTTGAGACAATGTGTGCGTGTGTGTAGCGTTGAAGCTCTAGAAAGCAGTAAAATTCTTGTGCCAGAGGCAATTCAGTGCCTTTAGTCTTGTCGTTCTTTTACTTTATCATGTTACAAAGATTACTGGCGGCTTGGCAAAAGCAAAAGAGTTATTGTTGTCGCTATAAAAATGGTTTTGAAATATTCTGTTATCTCAAAGACAAGAAAACCTGGCACTTTCAGCTAAGGATCGAGCAAAGAGGTGGAAGAGTATTTGTTGGGTGGAATGAGGGAAATATATATTTTCCCCAACATACAAGTACTCCAACAATTCTGACAAGTATGCTGGTGATGACATGAACCAGAAGGAAAAGAGGAGAACCCCTGCATGGTATTTTAGCTGCAGATTTTAGTGCCAATTATTTTTGCCGGATTTGTATAGTCAAGTAATTTCAGTAATCTTGCCAATTATTTTTGCAGGTGCGACCGTATTTTTATGGTACGGAAGAGGCCTTGGTCAACTGTCATATGTACGGGGTGAATCTCGCTTTTTCGGATCATAGACCGGTCTACAGCGTCTTCAGTGCGGAAGTGGAATCAATCAATCATAGCCGGATACAAAAGATGAGTTGCTCAAGTTCTCAACTGGAC
Source organism: Hyparrhenia diplandra (assembly GCA_015847255.1). Lineage (NCBI taxonomy): Eukaryota > Viridiplantae > Streptophyta > Magnoliopsida > Poales > Poaceae > Hyparrhenia > Hyparrhenia diplandra. Next base: position 7,580 of record JADLZK010004120.1, on the reverse strand, counting down.
ATCGAAGAACTGTTGCCGTACTCATATGGATACACTGACATCAACCCATATGGATACACGGACCTAAACTTCTACTGAAACAGTGGAGGATTTCAATTTTCAGCATCCTTGGAATGCTGAATCCAGTAAATAATAATGATGAAAAGGTATGTCTTATAGAGTGATTTTGGTTCTTCCTTGAAATGTTTATGTTGGATCAATACACTGATAATTTCCAATGCCAGGTTATATTTTTTTTACCAAAATTTGTTGGACCAAGCATCTGACAGTCGGTAAGCTCTACTATCATGGTCAACAACTCAACACAGTTGATTCATTAACTCATTTGGTGCTGAAGAACTGACTGAATTTAGTAAAGTTGCAGACCTGCGCATTGTGCTGAAGAACTGACTGAATTTAGTAAAATTGCAGACCTACGCATTGTACATCTTCACAAGTGCTAGGAAACATAGTATGCAAGATTTAAGTACTCGAGATAAGGTATGATTATATATGATCAGTTTCATGTGTTAGCAGAGGTACATTTTGGTGCATGTCTGACGATTCACTCAATCTTATTCCCTGCCTTTTGCAGCCAAGGGTCATGTTCTGCTGAACAAAGTTACATGCTGCAAGGCGTGGTTCACTGACTTCGAAGAGAATAAGCAACAAGATGGCCACTTACAGCAAACGGTTTCAGACAGTACGATATTTTCAATCATAAGCCCAGGAGACTTTGGTCACAGCAAAGATCCTACTGGTAGCAACGGCAAGCGTGCATCAGATTTTTCTCTTCTTTTTACCTGTACATTGAACAGCAACGTTTTCAGACAGTAACGACAAGCAGAGTCCTTTGTATAGTTTAGTCCTCCCTCTGTGGTTATCTGTTGAAAAAGGCCCATGAAGCCTGCATTGCTTGTATCATTTCCATGGATGGAAAAGGGATGTGTAGGCCATCATTGCCATGTTTTTGTTTTTATGATCATCGTCTGAATCAGTTGAGCTGACAAAAAGGCTACCTGTCACATTTTCACCAGCCGGCCGTCGATCTGCAGGAAAATGCGTTCTTTTTCCTGTAGCTAGCTGCGGCTAGGCGGAAAAAAAAAACTGCTGCTGGAACCTGCAGACTTGCAGAGACATCCTTTTCTGTTTGAGTTGCAAGTGCAAGCGCACGCCGTGATGAGGTCTAGCAAGAAATGATTTGGCTACCAGTTGGTGTGCACTGTATGATGGTCAGATTGAGTGCACCCTGAACGTGCATCAGTGCCGCAGACCGTTCCCATTGGACCTTGCATGCAGTAGTGTGAAGCTAGTGAAGCAGATATTGTGCTACTGATGCAAATCTTTGTCCACTGGAAAAGGGCTATAGCTTGCCGTGGCTGACAGTAACCAGTTAACCACCAAGAGATCTCATCAGGCATGGTTGTGACCCCGGCCCCAATGTTTCCACAGGAGAGATGCAGAGTTCTAGGCCACTTTAACCTCATTTCCTGCCGAAGAACCTGATCTGACCTGCTTTTCACCATACAGTTATTCTTGATTGGTGTGTTAGCTCCCTTAACAGAAGATAAACCTACTAGCTAGCTAGCTTACCCTGACAGTACTGCGCCTCAAAAGGAGGTGATTTGAGAGGAAATGACAGCCATCTTTCACCTTCTTTTGTGCGTTGGTGGGTCTGAGCAGCGGTGATTTTACCAAACCTGGCTACTAGTAGTATATATTATCAAGATGTAGGAACAACTGTTAACCATCAAAGTGACCAGCCCATGACCTGTCTTGGTAGCTAGTATATATGTAGTATATATTTTTTTGGAGCATGTATATGTAGTATCAAAGTGTTCATGTGCTGGGTGAATGTAACAATTCTGGCTTGGGAATAAAAGAATCTCGATGGGTATGGAGCAAAATGGCTACCCTTTGGGCGTTGAGGTGATTGGTGTAAAAGCAAATGCTATGCGTGAGAGGACACGACAGGGACAGAGCAGAGAGAGAGACTCGTCGCCGGCGGTAGCCTAGCCCTGGAGGACAGAGGCATTCATGCCTTGTTGGTGAAAGAACAGCTAGCTAGCGAGGAAATGCATGGCCGGCCGGCCGGACAGATTTCATTTCTACAGGGACAGAGGAAATGCAAACATGGTAGCTGTGGATGATATGCATGCAGTCAAGGTTCATCATCCCGGCCGGATTTCCATGATTTCTCCGATCGATCGGATTCTGCATGCATATATCCCGGCCGGCCCTGGGGTGATTGAGATTGTGTTGTGCCGTCGTCCCTTCCCTGCGCTAATCATTGGATCGGCCGCTGCAACAGTGCCTCGTGCATCATAATCCATACACATTCCCATATGACTAGACACTGCATGCTCCTCTTTTTGCAGCATGCAACATGTGAAATACATACATGTGTGGCCGGCCGGTCGTCAGCTATGTAGTACTCCCTTCGTTCCAAATTATAGTTCACTTTAGCTTTTTTGACATATTGCTTTTGCTTTGCACCTGGGTATACACTATGCTCTGCGTACATAGTAAAAAGAATGCATCTAGAAAAGCCTAAAACTGAACTACAATTTGGAGAAGAAAAGTAGTAGTATTCAGAGCCGTAAGCATTCGTTTCTCGAACGTGAATGTTGGAATCAATGTATTCCTTTTATTATATCAAAATGTAGTAGTAGTATTCCTTTATACGCAATCTTTTTCTTGGGGAATTTAGAACTCGATCTTCCTTAAAATAAATATATAATATTATTGCAGAAGGAAAGGGTAGGATTATAGGATAGCGACAGGAATGGATGAGATGAGAGAAGGTGAGGCGCGCGATTACCATGCATGCATGCATATGCATGATTTTCCAAGATTGTGGCAGCAACGTGCAAGAAGCATCAATTGCCGCCGCCGGTCACCGTTTGATGCTGTGGCCCGGATCTCGAGGAGCAGATGATGATGGCTGATGTCACTGCGCTCGATCTCACACCTTCTTCCAGGAGTGACCCTGAAAACCATGGCCATCATATCCACCACCACCTCCTACAGTCTAAGTATTTGCGTGCTGCAATGCTGTGCAGTGTTCGTCACGAGACAGAAAGCAAATAGCAATGGAGTTCCGTTCCGCTCCGGATCGAATTAGCAAAGAGTGTCTATTGTGTTTAGTCCATGACGTGTTCAGCAATCAGCACCATGCATGGTATGGAACGTACGACACGATAAGTTCTTCATATATCGGATCGATCAGTAGGACAGCTAGCGTCTTCTTTACCTGGGTGCATGTAGAGCATGTTATGGACCATTCTTGCACACAGAAGGTAGAGCACAGAGGATGCAAATGAACAGAGGTGCACTTTTGCATCCGAACAATCTCTGCATTCATGGAGGTATAGACTAGACTACTGTAGACAGGCATGTTAAAGTCTAAAGCTCGATGAAGAATATCATTCAAAGCATCGATATGTTTTGCATGAGCGACGATATGCGAGAGTAAAGATGGAGTGGTCTTGTCTTGTCTCGTCATGCATGCAGCATTCGTATACGTGCCATTCAAGCAAGGTGTGTCATGCATTTTACGGCTTCTCGACGTGCCGCAATCATGCAAAGTTTGCGTTGTGCGCGCGTGGAAAAATCGACCTTCGTCTAGATTGGTCTTGATCTCACTTTATTTTTTGAGAGAGAGATGGTCTCTTGATCTTACTTGTAGGTGAGGACGACACGGACCCATATATATATATGTAGAGCCCACTAACAGCACGGAGCTGCTCAATTTGCTTGTAGAGTATTATAAAAAAAAAAAATGCTTACATACAGAGAGGCTTATTTTATTAGAAGAAAAGTGTACACTTCATCTATATCTCACGCGTCTAATTTTTGTTGTTGTTCAAGCAAAGCAATGTGTTGTTCGCAAAAATTTAAAAGAAACAAAGCAATGTGTATTTTTTGTCATGTTTTGACTATAGCAAAAATAAACATTGTCTCTTTTGAGTTGTTCTTATACTCCCCTGTTCCACAATACTTGCAATTTTTGACTTATATAAACCGTGTTTATTCGCTTCGCCTTATTCAAAAAATTTTATGTAAATTATAAAACAAACAAAACGTCATTACAATATCTTTAGTGATGTAATAAGTCATAACAAAAGTGGTAATATTTATTAAAAAAAGTTGAATAAGACGAGAGGTCAAACACATAGTTTATATGAATCAAGAATTGCAAGTATTATGAAACGGAGGGAGTACGTAGATTGGCTTTGCGAGCGGCACACTGCAGCAGAAAAGACTCTTTGGATTGGAAACGACCTAGCTCTGCTCTGGTGGGCAAGCTCTGCTCTGGTGGGCAAGAGAATCTCGCATGCCATTTTTGCGTAGCGCAGACGGTGTCAGAACTCGAGAAGAGAGAGGCGCTGGCGCATGCATGCTGGCCCTCTGACAATGCCATGCATGCGTGAGAAGAATGTGTGCCGTGTGCGTACAGTGTAGTGCCATCGTGTCTACCTATAGAATCTAGATCATCGATGCATGTATACAAACTGTAGTACATACTCCTACTCGATCTGTATATGCATGCATGTCCACCCGCGGCCATCCTATTCCTATCGTCGTTTGGACTCTTGCATAGTTGCATGCATGCGATGCGCGTCAGTGGCTTCTGTTCTGGGGTTTCTGCATGCATGCTGCAGTCGTTGACATGCATGGGACTGCCACTTGGGCTTGGACCTTGGGCAGCTGGGCCGGGTGGCCCAGGTTCGTGCATCGTCAAAGGAGAGAAAAAGTCTACTTTTGATCCCTCAACTTTTCAAAGTCCGATTTTGGTCCCCTCAACTTCAAAACCGACAAAAGCGCGGTCCCTCAACTTTTCAAACCGTGCAGATTTGGTTTCGCTACAAGAACTCCGGTTTTGCTACAGTGACCGTGGTTTTAGTTTTTTTTTTTCTTATTTATTTCGGCTGAATCTTTTAAAAATCATAGTAAATCACAGAAAATTCATAAAATAGAAAATCTAATTTTGTTGGACTCCACATGAGTAGAGCTACGCAATGAATATATAATATGGTATACTTTAGTACAAAGTTTTTTGCTAGAAGGTTTTGCCTTTTTTTATTTATTTGCTCAATCTTTAAAAATCATAGTAAATTACATAAAAATTATAAAATAAAAATTCAATTTTGTTGAACTCCACATGAGGCGCGCAATAACACAGATGCGTAGTTACCGTGGCTCTTTTAGCCGGGTTAGGTTAGCTAGGTTTGTTGTCTTGACCGCGTGCGTCGTGCACGCGGTACGTGAACTTGATCGATGGATCCCTACCAATAGATTAAATAGTACACATATATACCTTTATTGTGTAAATATGCTCATGTGAAGTCTAGCAAAATTAGTTTTTCAATTTTATGATTTTTTATAATTTATTATGATTTTTTAATTGAGTCGAAATAAATTAAAAAAAGGTAAAACCTTCATAGCAAAAAATTTTATATTAAAGTATACCATATTATATATTCATTGGGTAGCTCTACTTATGTGGAGTCCAAAAAATTAGATTTTCTATTTTATGATTTTTCCGTGATTTACTATGATTTTTGAAAGATTCAAATTAAATAAATAAGAAAAGGGAAAAAACGAAACCACCGTCACTGTAAGAAAAACCGGAGCCATCAGAATGAAACCACCGTCCCAAAACCCGCCGGGGACGAAATCTGCACGGCTTGAAAAGTTGAGGGACCGCTTTTTTCCTGCTTTGGAAATGAGGGGCGACCAAAATCTGACTTTCGTGAAAGTTGGAGGGCCAGAAGTAGACTTTTTTCCCAAAGAAGAACCTGGCAGCCTTGGGCCCTTGGCCTTTTTATCTGCATCCACGAGCCAAGACAAGAGCCAACTGGTCCAGCGGGACGGGCTGGGCTGTGGCCGTTCTACAAGGGAAAGCCGGCAGCTTCGCCCACCGGGCTGCTGCAGTGTGGGTGCTGGAGTGCGTGACGGACGCCGTGCGAGTTGTGACCAAATAAACCGCAAGAGAAAAGTTCACGCCACAAAGCTTGTGTGCGATATAGCAGGACGATGAGTCGCTTTCTTTTGCCCACTGCGGGTGCTCTTAGCACGCAAGACGCAACAAAGGTTGTGTGCGATATAGCTGTCTCGCGGTTTTACCTTGGCCTCGACAAAAATCTCTCGAAAAACTCTCGGCTTGGCTTTCAGTTTGGTTTCATTTATTTGGCTCAGGCGCCCAGCTTAGCCAGAAAACATGAAAACATATATGAAAAAGCTCTTATAATACATATATTTGTAACACAGATTACTAAATTATATATTGCATAAAAAAATGTTTTAACTTGATGTTGGGGGTTTAGGGTTTAGGGTTTCGTCTTTCTGGCCCTCCTATGGCGAATTTGGGATGGACGCTAACGGACACGTCTTCCGCAATGAACCATTCCGCTGCAACTCTGTTATTCTTAAAACTAGCGATGACCTTGTAATAATTTGGCGCAAGAGGCTGCCTGTCGAACTTGTAAACAGCCTTTTAGGTTGGTGTGATTACCTCCGCTCGTGTATTACCTCTCATGTGTAACAACTCTTTCTTGTGCCCAGATTTTTATTTGGGCATGAGTGTTTTGGAATGAAAAGGTGGGATCCCCCCGGTTAAGTTTCAAAAAAAAAAGAACTTATGTTGGGGGTGGGGGTGGGGGTGGGGGGGGGGTGGGGGCATGGCCCCTCGCCGGTCCCCCTTGGCTCCGCTAGTGACTAGGAGGTACAAGGAGCCAAAACTGAAATTATGTGAAAAAAGTAAACACTAAGAGGCTTAAACCACTAAAAATCGGGGAGAAATAGCCATAGGGAGAGAGAGAGTGTTATGTGGCCTTTTTGTTGATTCTAAAATAAAGAATTGCATAAACCGATCGATACATGCTCATTAGAAGGATCTCTCACAACTATATATATATATGCAATGTGCTAATGTTAGAGGCGTGTAATAAATAAAAACTACAAGAGTGCATCATGTAGTAAGCAATGAATGCAGAAAAGAGGTTGTGTCTTTATAATACGGTACATATATATTATAATACTTGCAGTTGGACTATTGCATTGTCTTAAAACTACAATAATGGCACCGTGTAGTAAGGAATGAATGGAAAAGGTATGTCATATCTTATCTTTACAATGCTTCAGAAATTAGAATCATGGTAGTACAACATATATATTTTTTTATAGAAATAGCATATATTGTTTTTATACAATGCATCTATTGTTCTACCTACCATTGGACTATCGCCACTGGTTATCTCTGGTTTTATTTATTCTTTGATTGTGTGTGATGAATTATTCATTAATTTTCAAGCATTTTTAGTGATTCCATGTCAATGCTAGAACCAAAAAATTTTAATTTGTACAAAGTGTCATCTATCTTTTTTCAACCATTCCTTTGAGATTCTAGAAATCGTTGATTTCTGTGTTTATCAATTTTATCATCCTATTAATGTCTCCTTATTGTCGACCGATTTAGTCGGATACACCACCTCTGGTTCTACTAAGGGCTTCGCATGTACGTATACATTTACCAAAAAAACTTCTAAGTCCTATTGTTAGAACCATTTTTCTACGCGGCAGACGTGTCATGGTGCATC
>JADLZK010004119.1:0-20243 GCA_015847255.1 Hyparrhenia diplandra | reverse complement strand
TTTTATATGTATGTATTTGACACCATAATTGTCTATGAAATCATGTTTAAATTAGTTTTTGAACATGAAATTACATGTCTTTGATTACTTCGGTACTTTTCGGTAAATACCGAAACCGAACCGAAAGTACCGAAACCGAATTCCCTCGGTACCGATTTTTTGAAGGAACCGATCGGGTACTGCTTTTCTCGAAACCGACTTACCGAGGAACCGAAAACCGAACCGATCGGGTTTCGTAATACCGAATGCCCAGTTTGACCTAAAAGTCTCTAGAAAACCAAATATGTAGGACTTTTTGGTACTTTTTTACTAAAAGTTCCTATAAACACCTCCATAACAACCTTTTTTTTTCTAAAAGTTTTATTACTAAAAAATTTCTAGAACTAATTAACCAAATAGCGAGGATGTCAAACGCCATGTGGGTTTGTGTGATGAGATTGTTCTATTGAGTTTAAATAAAAGCCTGATATTTCAAAGTGCATCTGTGTAAGAGTAATTCCAATCATCCCTCCTAAAAAATAGTTTTAATAGATAGTAACTTGTAAAATTTGAGAGCTCAAATTTAAAATTAGCTCTAGTGGAATGAAATTGACTCCCATTTTCATTTAAAAGGTGGATAGGATGCTCTGATATCTAGTTAGCTATAGGGGGTTTTGTGAAGGAATTTTAGGAGGATTTAAAAATTTGTGACCTCCACTAACTGTTATATTCTCAACTGTAGAATAGGGCGCCCACCTGAGTTGCTCTTAGGTCGCCACGGCCTGACGGGAGTGTACGTGTGGGTGTTTTGTGATGTGCACGTTTTGTGATGTGCACGTCGTGAGTCCTGACTCCGAGTGCGTTATGCACTAAACTTGAACGTTTCTATGTCCTGTACTCCTGTTGCAATGCTTACGGATTGGTATAGCATACTAGTGCCCTACAACCATTGAAAAAGCGGAGAGGAATATAAACTTTAAAGTATATTGCCGTAAAGCAAAAGTGCAGGCCGGCCTGTATTCGGAGATTCTGTACGCCGGACAAGGACTGCACGATTAATTCCAATTCCAAGCGAGCGAATCCAACCCAACCCAACCCAGCCCAGATCGAAGAATCGTTCTCGTACGATTTGCCCTTGTACGATCCCTCCTCGCCCTTATCGTCTTTGGCTGCCAAAACAAGCTCAACCACAGCTCGATCCGGGAGTCACCACGACGGACGGCAAAAGCCACAGTGTAGAAAAGCGCGGAGAGGCGTGGGGCGGACGCGGGCTGAGAGGCACCCGCCCCCGCGCCGTCTGATGCTGGGCCATGGGACGTGACGGCAACACGAGACCGGTCGACATCCGCCGCCCGGTGCCCCTCCGTGCTTGGATGCGCACCCACACACCGCTGGGGGCGTAGTGCGCTGGAGGGCATCGCCCCCGCGCTGGCCTGGCGGATTTAGGCTGTCGGTCCGCGAAGCTGGTCCATCCAAAGTGCTCGGCGGGCGGGCGGGCAGGCTCATCGGTCGGCCGTCCTGACTCCTGGCCATGCTCTGCCGATCGTCACGTCGTGATGCAACCCGCGGCCGTTCCCGCTTTTGCCTCGCCTAGCTTTGGGGTTTGGAAGGATGGATGACCGAGCTGGTGTAGGCAGGTAGGCGTCACTTTCCCCGGTGCCGCCGTGCTAGCCCTACACACTTTCATGGTTGGGGCAAGACGGCGTTGGCGCAGGCATCTCGTACTGTTGGATCAGCTTGAGACTTTCCAGGGTAGAGTAGGATAGGATAGGGGGAATCGCGTACCATACGCATAGCATACGGGCTCACACTTTCCTAGCTACTACAACTAGTACACTTGTACCTGTAGCATATATTCAACGCTATCTACAGAGCTGCTGATCGTCATCGAGCTTAGCTACAACGGACAGTTGTCCAAGGAACATGCTCCAAGCCGCTGCTCTGAATGGGTAATAAACAAGAATCCAATTATCCATGCACACAAGTCCCTTGTGTTCTTATTTAGCTGGAGCATAAATGCATAATTGGCCATGTAGTACGTACGTACGCTACGTTTGTTGAGACCAGCCAGCTCTAAAGCGATGATCACTTATTTTGGGGAAAAAAGACGAACGGGGGATCGATCAAAGAGATCAGAACGATGGTCCGTGTCCAGTTGCCGATCGTACCGATTGATTGGTCTCCGATCACCATGTAGTACTCTAGTGCATTATTCGGGGCCCCAGAAGAGACGACTGGAGGAGCTTAAAAAGAGGAGACATGAGGAGCACAGCCCGTGCGCAGCTGAGCTGGATAAGATTTCCTGTCTATCCTTCCTATCTAGGTGGAGGAGGTTGGCGACGCATTTTGGGCTTTTGGCATCTCGTCTCGCACCACCCAACCAAAAGCCGATCGATCGATATATACCCAGCTGCATAATGCATTATTATTATCATGTACTCGTGCAGGCAGGATCTGCCGGCGGCAACATGCCTGCATGCCAACATCCTCCGGTCCGTTTCGTCGCCAGCAGAATGAGAGCTAGTGGGACTCGCAGTCGCAGCTCGCCGGCCGGGCAACGATGCTGGATGCTGAAAGCCTCCATGCACTGACGTCCATCGTGTTCCAGCTTTCAATGATGCGTGAGAGGAATTGGCCGTGTGATTTGATTCTGACGAGAACCAAGGCTTGGAATAAAGGGTGCCGAACCCTGCGGTCCCAAAAGCCAGATTCGAGTAGCTTTCAACTTTCTTGCTCCTGTTATCACGGAGAAATTTCTCCTCCTCTTCTTTTTTTTCTTGCTCCTCTGTTATCACGAAGGCTTGGAGAAATTTCTTCCATTTTTTTTTTTTGCTAAAAGGAAAGTGAGAAGCAGCGGATCGTGACAACGGGCTTTAGTTTATACAGTACAAAAACAAAAAGGCCGGATCGGTCCAATTGCCCGGAAATCTAGCGGGCCTGTAACATCAGTTGGGCCGGCAATTTCTTAGTGTACTTGTCCGACGTGCAAGTTTGGCAGGCCCGGTACCATCATTGATTCTGGGTGTCGGCGCATCAAGCACACAAGCTGCTTTTGCTTACCCGGTTGTGGTGACGTTTGTTAATTGTGATGGTCATCGCCCAAGGCCCAAGTACCAGTGAATAAATAATACTAGCATCAGTAACTATTTTTTTTTCTAGAACACGACTTCACGTGTAGTATTTCATTAAGAATAGTAACTATCCTCTCAAAAAAAAAAAAAACAGTTACCTGTCACTAGCATAAGACCAACTCGCTGTGTCTAATATCAGAGGCATTAGTGACGGCGACACGAGGAAAGTGATTAACTGGAAGCTAGGTGAATTAATCGTGATTGATGGAAAATGCCCCCATCGGAGCATTATGTCGAAGGTCCACTAGCTTGCATTTGCAACCATGAATCAGTCACAGCAATTTTTTTCGTGTGAACCGACGGTCACTACCTATACACACCGCATGTTCCTTTCCTACAGTTGATTGATCGATGACTGCTTCGCTTCCCTATTAATGCTACCCAAGATTCGTTGAATTGGGAAACAAACGTCCCAATTAGTTATCGGTTTTAAGTTCTGAACTAGCAACAGTTCAGCGACCTTTCTTAATCGTTAGCAACAGTTCCCACCGGGCCACGCCGCACACACCGTAGCTAGCTGCTGTATGAGTCTATATCTCGGTCGTCGTGTATTTTGTGGTTTTTTTTTTTTTTTTTCTTACAAGTCAAGGAGAGGCCGGGGAGAGGATCCTCCGTCTATCACCCTAGCCACATTTCCACCCAACCTAACACCGAATCGAAACCGAACTGAAATGTCGTTTCTTCGGTTTTTCAGTTCGGTTTCGGTTTACAAATCAGTGTGCTTCGGTGTTCGGCTTCGGTTCTTGAATCGAGCAAATAGAACATATCGTGGAACCGAAGTAGCACCACCCCAGCGGCGCAGCCCCATCCAATCTCCTCGTCCGACTCCCACTCTCCTCTCCTATGCTCCTTCCCCTCGTCACCTCACGTCCACACTCCACCTCCTTCTCCTTCTCCTTCTCCCTCCGCAGCCCAAGCCTAAGGAAGCGGCGACGGTGGCGCAACTTGAAGCGGTTGTGCTACGCTCAGGTGGCTCACCCCAGCCCCTACCCGGCGACACCCGATCCAGCCCCAAAACCTAACCCTTTTAGCAGCGCCGAGCATGAGCATGGCGGCCGCTGAGAAAGAGGAGGAGCGGGAGGGTGGACGAGCCGGAGGAGGAGGAGGAGCGTAAGGGCGGATGAGTAGGGCACGCTGGCTTCAGGGCGGTGTTTAAATAACCGACCAGCGACATCGACGCAGGGGGTAGTTTCGGATTTCTCAAGATAGCACAGGGTCCACTTCGGTTTAAAACCGAAAAACCAAAGTAGAAAAACGACACCGAATCATTCGGTTCTTCATTCTACAACCAACCGATCGGTTCTTCAAACCTAAAAACCGATTTAAAAAAACTGAGCAAACCGAACCGAATTCTCGGTTTAAACCGAATGCCTAGGGCGATCCCTCTCTAGGATTTCATTGCTCTTAATATCCTTGAGGGTCTAGCCAAACATTTTAAAGTTTGACTGAGTACATAGAAGATATTAGCAACAATTGGTATCTCTAATAAATATATTAACTATCTATGTACTTTCATCGTTTTAAATTATAAGTCGCTTTGATTTTTTTCGGATACAACCTGTTTGCTACGCATATAGATAAAAATAATATGTCTAAATACATAGCAAAATTGATGGACCAAAAAAGTTAAAGTGACTTATAATTTGGAAGGAAAGAGTACTAATTATGCACAATAAATATGTAATAGTGCTTTTTTCATATATTAGTCAAATTTAAATATGTTTGACTTATCAGAACGACGAAGGATATGTCATATTTGGTGAATGACAGCATGATCTGATCCTCCAGTAATCAAGTACAGCGGCGATTATTATTAAGCACAGAGACAATCGCCGGATCCATTGGCCGCCGGTGGTCCATTGATTAGCAGTTCGTACGTGTTCAGTGCAGGCCGCGCCCTCTATCTCTGATTGATGGACACTGGGGAAATATAATGGCACTGTTCCACTCCACTGCAGTCACAGTGTCTGCGTTCTATTCCTGTGCTCTCTCGGTCGGGCCCCTTTGTTGGCAGCGCGGCCGGCCGGCGGGCGGCCATCGTCGCAGCCGCCGGCTTCTTTTTCCGGAAAAGACGATAGCATGCATCAGCTTGTCACCTGGACACTGTGCGCCCAGTGCATGCATGCTGCTTGTATGGGCCTCGCAAAGACGCATGGCCGGCGGCGGGCCGGGCGGATGGTGGGCGGCGCGGCGACGACACAAACAGGCGGCGCGCCACTGCCACGTCCGTGTGTACTCCATCGCCGTCGTGTCGTCATGGCGCTCGATCGTCGATCCGTCGTACACCGGCCCTACAGTACAGCTAATAGTGCGGCACTGTCGAACGACATTGTTCTTCATTCAGAGGCACGCAGCGTAGCGTTTTATGAGCCCCCCTTCGTGCTATAGTGAATCGTCCAATGTCCATGCTCCACGCTCAGTTCGCGAGAGGATCGTCGTCAGATGTGTGTGCTGTGCCAACTGCATCGGCACTATGCAGATGCGATGGATCACAGTCTCAGGCCCCAATGCTCATTCATGCAGGCTATAGCACCTAGCCCTAGTGTAGCTGTATCCCGCCCGCCGGCAGAGAGAGGAATGGCCGGTGTAACGTGCGCCGTGCGCGTGCGGGGCTGGTTTACGACGACGGTACGTGCGCGTACTGCATGCCTGCATCAACTGGGGTCGGCGTTTGATAAGATATAAGTAGGCGCTAGTGTTAAATGTGTTTTACGACCCTGTCTCATGCGAATGCTCGTATAGCATATCGCGACCTAACTAACCTGTGGTTTTTCAATTCAAGTAAATAGATTGTTCGGCTGATAGTTGCGGTTGATAATAAGCTGATTGATGGTTTTTTTTGTCGTGATAGAAAAACATTGTAAGTGAACAGGGTCAACTTCTTCAGAATTCGAAGCTTGCCGCCTTCAATTTCCTATGAAGTTTGTCTTACAATTCCATAGGCCGGCAACGCACACCGGTGTTCTGAGCATAATGTTCAGTATATTGGTGAACAAAGCCCTGCTCTGTTTCAGTAGTATTTTGGTGATGTTCAGCGGCAGCCAGTTCTTTGGGCTATGACATTGTTCAGGCAACAGATATTCATTCTCTCCTAGTAAGGGACCTCGCTGTCGCTGTATTCTCTTGTTGCAAAACGACCGCTTCTGTGTGCTTGATTGTTCATCACACATGCATATCAGCATATGCGTGCGTGTACCGTGAAAGTGAGTAAAAAGAGTTCTGCTAGTACTGGATCGATCGGGCCGGCCGGCCGGCCGGGGGTCCCCTACCTGGCTTTGGTGGCTTGGCTTGGTCGATCAAAAGCTGCCCGAGAACGAATTATTGGAATGGCAGGACACGGCCTTTGTTCATGCTAAAAGCTCATCCGCCTACATTCATGCATGGCAGGGCAGCGCCATCAGAGAGAGACCCACAGCTTCAAAGCTACGAGGTGATGGGTCGATCGATGGAGACGATCGTCTGATTGAGATTTTGTGGACCTCATCAAGCCAACTGACCCTCGACACTGTGTTGCACTGACTTTTGCTTCATCATCAGCAGTCTGATCAGAGCAGATGTATGATGCATGTGCTGTGGCTCTCTGAAACCGAGCTTAATGCTAGCCTGCATGGAGATAGGGTTTTTGGTGGCAGCAGCAGCATTGTATTTTCTTTCGTTCATGGTTTTGCGGTTTTTGACCATAAATCTGTGTTTTGGCCCCTCGCCTTATTCAAATTTTTTTAATAAATATTATCACTTTTATTATGACTTATTACATCACTAAAGATATTGTAATGACGTTTTGTTTGTTTTATAATTTATAAAAAATTGAATAAGACGAAATAAAAAACACAGTTTATATGAGTTAAAAAAAAGTATTGTGGAACGGAGGGAGTATACGCACATATATCTGTCCCAATCAGATTTTGGTCGCTACAGTTTGTCTTATGCGGGAACTTTACATCACAAAAGGGGCACTTGCCAACATCACCAAAAAATTACGCTTGATGCCCGCAGCGTGTTAAATAATCTGTCTTATGAGCTGCAGAGGTAGTCAGTTAGGTGGTCTCTGTAAAATCCATTAAGGCCTTTTGTTTGATGTATAGTCGGTTTGACATCAATATACCCACATGTGTCAGTGATGAATTAGAGTGAAATTTGAACTAAATCACACCCCAACCCACATATGAATTGTGTTAAATCCGATAACATCCAAACAAAAGCCCAATACAGAGGTAGACAGACATGAGAACAAAGAAATCAATTACAAAGTACTAGATCTTGTTGAGCCCTACAATTTTGGTATAGAGTGTGCCTCCATACGAAATAGTTTGAAATTTTAAATATAAAAATGAGAATTTTAAAATGAGCATTTGGAACTCAATATTTCAAAAAAAAACGTATTAACAATAAACTTTTAGATTTTGTTGACAAGTGTAACGTTGGTTTAGACCGTTTGATGTCATTTGAAATTTCTATAATTTGAAATCATAAAGCAAATATATAAAAATCTGAACGAGTTCAAATAAAAAGTTTATTGACTAAAAACATTACTGCATTAAATCTTATCAAAAAATTAAAATAATTTTCATACTTTGAGAACTCAAACTAAAATTTGGGTTTTAAATTTCATCCAAAAGTGTTCATCATGCTGTCATCTTATTCGCTCCAAAAGTGGTATTTAAAATGTGATCCAAATAGCCAATATAAAAATGACCACGAGTTGTACTGCAGACAAGTGAGGCGCCAAATAGTAGATTAAGAAAAGGCACTATTTATTTGGCAATTTTCCTATTTACCTTTTATAGATACTGGAGTAATAGTGCTACACTATTATATCGAATCGGGCGGATCAGATTAAGCAACGGCGGCGACGGCGACCGACTACGACAAAGCTGAGCTGTGGGCTCCGGCCTGGATCTTGTCTCGCGATGGCAACGGGGACCCGATCCCCGATTCCCGTCATGGGAATTCCCCTATTAGGGGATGGTGATGGGGAGAATCTATCCCCATGGGATGTTAACGGGGGAGAATTTCATCCCGATGGGTAATGGGGATGGGGATGGGGAATCATCCCCATCCCTTGAGGACCCGATAAAAGGTAGTATACAAGCTACATGCTTTGATATGGTAATATAACATGTGAATGATGATATAATTATACGAGAATAAATAATAAATATGTGAACATAAGTTCATATTATGTATATATGGTGATATAATGTGATATCATGTCACATATAATATAATATCTTGTCACTTATATAAGTATAAAATAATGTATATTATCAACATTAAATGATAGGGGATCCCCGATGGGGATTTGTCCCCGCTGAATGGGGATGGGGAGAAAATCCTCCCCGAGAGCATAAATGGGGATCCCCGTGGGGAGAATTTTCTTCGTGGGGATGGGGATGGGGAGCCGATACCCGATGGGGAATTCCCGTTGCCATCCGTCGACTGGATCACTTACTGTTACCTGCTGCTATTTACCTACGCATTCAGCAGAGGCAGGCACGCCCCCGTGCGCTTTCAATAGACAGGCACACTTTTTTTTTTTTTTTTTTTTTTGATGCCACTGGATTTTGTATGTTGGTTTGCGGCTACTCGGATCGTGTGCGTCACCACAACCACCACAATTACCGGCAGGGAACATGTTCTCTTTCTAGCAAAAAAAAAAAAAAAAAAAAAGTTCAGGCCTCAGCGACCACCAAGTTCTTTACATGTTTTTTTAGCTATGTTCAGCTGATCATAAAAGAGAACACGAAAAACAAAAATGATCATAAACAAAAGTCGTCTATTGCTCCTTTATCATTCTTGGCTATCCAAAACAAAGACCTCTAATGTTTCACTCTCATTAGTCACTACGCACGTTACGAGGGTAGTCTCCCCGTGCATCCTCAAGTTGTAGTGTCCAAATCAGACCCAAATATGTTACCTTGAAAATAACCTACACATTTTTGCGCACATCAAATTGACTAAAGAAAAGTGGCGGCTCAACCAAAATCCAAATTCTCTCTTTCCCCATGCTGGTTAACAAATTATGTGCTACTTATATGATCAAACTAACATATAATAAAAACTAACACATGAAAAGTTCCAGAGGAGTCCGATTGGTAAAGGATGAGGCAAAGACCAAACCGATTTGCAATCGAACGGACACCATCGTAAGTTCGCTAGGATTGGACGACCAGTGGGCTAACAGGCATTGTGGGACCAGTGGGCTAACAGACGTTGTGGCCCAATCTGATAGTTCGTTTTTGTGCAAGAATCATAGTTAGAGCTTAGAGATATGGTCTACTAAGAGACGACTTTGAATGAAAGAGTTTTAAAACTGCCGGTTACATGTCTCACGGAGGAAAAGTCTTGCCATCAAAATTCATGGTGACATTTAAATTTGATCATAGTGAAGAGTACTATTAGCAGCTCTTATATAATGCATTCTTGAGCCTAGAGAAGCCTCGTTTTCTAGATCGGGCCAACGCCGTCTTATACACTGTAGCAAGGATCCAAAGCGTGAGAGAGCTATGCCGAAGAGGGTAATCATATATAGTACTTAAGCAGAAGCTAGCTAACTCGCTCTATCCATTTTGAGGGAAACATGTCGTCCTAGATGTAAAAAGTTATGATACGAGGGGGGACGCCATTAACGGATAGATGAGGTGGGCGACGCAGAAGATCCTGGGCGTCGTCCATGGACCAAGGACCCCGGGCCCCCAACTCCACAATGCCAGGTCTGGTGACATGTGCTACAGTCGTGGCCCAAAGCAAAGTGACGTGTGTCGAGTTGCGTGGCCGGGGGCCCAGACACACATGCATGGGTGCAGCATTCTCCCGCAAAAAAGCCGGTCTGCCTGCCTGCCATCCTCCTGGGTAAAGCCGGCGACTACTGGACTGCTGCTACAATTCAGATCACGCGTTGCGACAACGACGACGACGCCCGGCGGGCGGTCTTGACGGCTGCGCTTCGACTCGACTCGACGCAATCACGCAGCAGCAGCACACACCTACTGCCTCTGTCCTATAAAAATTAGAGTAAATTACGTTTATCATACAACAACTCATCATATGGGTGCAGATTAATCCAATAACTCAGAATATGCCAATCTAAGATTTAACTTGACCAAAGGAAACGCGGATTGGTACAACAAAGCTTATAAAATGGTCAACCTAATACAATAACTTTGATAGTTGGGTGCAAAACTAGTCCAAAAACTTATAAAATGCTTAACTTAGTGTCCAAATCAATGCACTCCAAATGTTATCACAAATAATATAGCTTCTTATATGGACAATCGTATATTCACGCCGAACAAGTTATTGTGCATTATTTGACAATTGATATTCTTCAAGTGATGGTAACATATTTGGTAAGGATTAGAAACTTCAGTGTTTGGAAAATTATTGTTATGTCTTCGCTAACTATTTTTATACAAAGATTAAAGTCTAATTAGGAAATTTTTAATTTCATATTCAATATTGATTTCAAGTTTGATTATATGAATCTCTGTTTAGCTAAAAAAAAATCAAATGTGATAATATGTACTAACAATTAATATTTTTTGAAGTTTTTTGTAAATATTTTTAAAGTGTCACGTCTTGGTTTTAGTCTCTCGGTAATCTAATGGTGTAGATCTAAAATTTGATTCGTTTTAACTATTGAATAAATAAGTAAAATACATAGTTGATTCATGATTAGGAACTTAATTGACAAAAAATATTGGTTAGAAGAAAATCTGAATGCTATCCGATTTGTTTAATACGTTGTCATTTATCATTTTGGACTATAGGTGCACCATTTTGTCAAGGTAGCATGCTAAATTGAGTATTTTACACAAATTTTTAAACTAAAATGCACCCATCTATAAAATTATTATGTGTTAAATTGATTATTTTACATGATTTTGGACTAATTTGCACTCATTTGAAAAGTTATTGTAATAAATTAAGCACTTTAAAACTTGTTAGACCAATCCACACCCACCGACAAGTTCCCTAATGAATTGAGTATATTACAAGTTGTTAGACCAATCTGCACTCACTTGACAAGTTGTTGTATGGTGGGTGTAATTTACTCTAAAAATTATTCAAATACAAGTGTTTATCTTTTAAATTCAACTAATTACCGATAAAACATAAATATTTACAATATTCAGTTAAATACCTTCTTATCTTAAATTCAACTAATTATAAAATAATACTACCTCCGTTTCAAATTGTAGTTCACTTTGGCTTTTCTAGATACATTGATTTTGCTATGCACCTAGTTATACACTATGTCTAGATACATAGCAAAACAAATGGATCTAGAAAAGCCAAAGTGAACTACAATTTGAAACGGATGGAGTATTTATAATATCAAATAAATATTACGTGATTAATGTTAGCGCCTACAACTTAGGGATAAAATTACTATTTTACACCACATGCCAAAATTGACTAGAAAAGTAATATTAATGTTAGCGCTCCAAACGGCATCACCGCTACGCGCCTGACCTTCCTCTTTCACCGCTACGAGCAATATGACTCCCATTTTTGAAAAAAAAAAATGGTAATATGACTCCGATAGATGGACCGAGGGAGTATGTAAAACAAACTTACCGTACAATGTTGGTTGAAACAAACTATAAATGGCCTATATTGAGATGTCCTTTAGAATTGAATTTTGATAACCCTAAGTACGTACGTGTAAACTTATGGTATGTTTAAGAACTTTGGACGGTTTCAAACATGGCACTATTCATTAAGTGGACTCTCGTCGGCTTCACTGGCTCAGCATGTCCCCTAGTTCATTTTGGAGTGGAGAAAGGACCACTTTGCGCTGTAGTAGTATGGTACAACACGCTATGGTACCACGGCCAACATAAACCGAAGCCAAAGCAAAGCAGAGACTCAAACTTTAGTGTGAAAAGTCATAAGGAAAATTACTTAATTGAAATATAGCGGTAAAATAGTAATTGACCTATAACGTAGGAGTAAGACTCATTTGGTTTCAAGGACTTTTTTTTTTTTTGCTAACCCTTTTTAGTCCCTAGGAAATCAAAAAGGGAGTCCTAGGAAATCTAACAGGGAGGTACGTCATGGTTGTAATAATTACTATGTGCAAGCAATATTAAGGCCAATGTCAATGGTAAGTTTCTTGTCTCTGTTTTCAAAACATAGCGACGTCTTTAAAAAAAAAATTTATCATTGTACAATTTCATTTCACGGTTTCGTAAGCTAGTTACATAATTCATTTTTTTCTATTGTGTTAAATGTGGCAATGTCAACTATGTATTTCCATTCAATATTTTTCTAGAAAATATTTGTATATTACTAGAACATAGTCACATGAGCAAATAAACATGGTTATCACTAGTGAACCACGTATATTATAACAAATAAATTTAGATATACAAACTTAGTTATTAAATCTAAAAAGTTTTGACTAAAAAGTTTTGACTCTATTAAATTTGATTTTGGATGGAGGTGGTATACTACTGGTTTATTTTTGGTAAGGAGGGTGGTATACTACTTCAGTCGGTCGAGAGAATTAATCTACCAATAACAGCTTAGCAGTAGTAACTCGGATCAATTGAGGCAGTGCGAATTAATTGACGTTCCCCAACTACCCGACGTGTCCTGGAGTTGGATTGGAGAGGTATCGGCCGGCCAGGCGGGTATCGTTGAACGATGATACAGTAGCAGTAGGCTGCCAAGGACGTACGGTTGTGTCGACGGCGACGCGCCGCAGGCCGGCCCTCGAATTATATCCGACGACCCTGACAACTCGGCGGAGTACAAGATGAATGGTAACCTCTGGTGAAAAAAAGATGAATGGTAACCTAGCTTAGGCCAGAGGCTCCCGGCCCTAGATCGATGTCCTACGCGGCCGGCCGCCCCCATCTGTCGATCCACATACGTTGTTTTGCCAGGGCAGAGGAGGCTGGCCTGGTGCGCGACGCCGTAGCCGTACACACCATGCATCCAGCGCCGGCGCAGTGCAGCCCCCACCGGCAAGGCAACCCAGGCCGCAGGTACACGCGTGCAGTGCGTGTGGTCGATCGCAGGCGGCACGGCGAAACGACGCGGGGTGGATCCAAACTAAGGCATGCGTGTACCCTCGTGCAAGCGCGCGCCGTGCCCGTGCACACGACGCCCTCGAGTGAAGGGCGACTGTTGGCGCACGGGCGGTGGGGTGGGTGGGTACGCTCGTGCAGGCAAAAGGCAGGGGCGACGTCGCGCGTCCGGCCTGGCTGGTCTGCTTCCCAGTCCAATGAATATGGCCGGCCGGTGGCCCGCCCGCCCGCCCGCGCGCTGCGCTCGTCCGGATCCGCCGAAACAACGGTTTCAGGTGGCAGGAGGCAGTGCTCGCCTAAGCCACAGCGTCCCGCACTGTGCTCCACGAAAAGCTAGGCGCCCCGGCCCCGGCCCTCCCTCCTGCTGCCTCTGCTGAAAAATCTATCGCACGCTTGCTTCCGGCCGCCACCCCGGCCGGTACCTGCAGCTGCGTGCCTGTCCCCCAACTACCTGCTGGTCTCTCTTCCCGTTCTTTCCTCGGCGTGAATGATGAATCGCATGCAATCTATCGATCGCCCCTGAATACTGTAGTGAATAATTTCTGCGCCGCACCTTGGTCGATCGTCCTACCGCACCGGCACCGGCCTGTAAATGTGTGCTATGGTTAGCTAGGTCTTAACTTTTGGCGCGACCGGCCGCCGGGCAAGCAAAGGGGCTACTGCACACCACGTACTGTTGGGAGTTGGCCGCTCATGCATGCATGCGCTACTCCGGCCAGGCCATGCATGCCGCCGGCCGGCGTGTACAGAGAGGGGCCTGGTCCGGGGTCCGGGGCACGAATGCACGCATGGGCCGGCCCGGCAGTGAGAGAGGTACGTTCAAAGAGCGGGGCGATCGGACTAGACGGCGCGACGATGGCATGCACGGCCGGCACACCCCCACACGGATCGGACAGCGACATGGCACACACACGGACACGGCCGATTGACAGATGGTGGTGTACGCCATGGCCATGGTCCGCGCGCGAGTGGTTTAATGTGCACTGACCAACACGCCGGCCTGCGAGCGAGATCGATCAGATCCTGCATCCTGCGATCCTACTGTGGGTGAGTCAATGGAAATGACGCTGCCACAGTAGCTGGCCGGCCGCCATCTGCGTGCACTCTCTGCTGCGCTGACGATGCGGCCTGCTGTACTCCGGCGGGCCTGCTCCGTCCGTCCGGCCGGCCGGGCAGGGCAGCGTGAGTGAGAATGCGCGCGCATGCATATGAACGGTCTCTTCTGCTACTGCTAGTGTTTCGTTTCATCATAGGGCTGGCTGGCTGGCTGGGCCTCCTCCCTTCCACGGACAGGAGCAGAGATGGTATAATCTAGGGAAACTCAATGCATACTAGTGCTTTGGCGCGCGCCCATGCGCGCGGGGTATTGGCCGCGTCTGTTTTAGATTAATGGAGGGAAAGACAATGTAGAAATGACAGAGCACTTTGTTCTACATATGTGTGGCAAAGCATTATCTGGACAATAGGATCCGATCCCCTTGATAGCTCTCCAAATTGTACATGATGATATATAAAATAGTCTAGAGCCATCATATTGAGAGCAAATGGCCACCGACACGTCCAACACATGACACAGCCCTAGCGCCTATCTCGATTGCACAGGAACAACACCAAATGGACTTCCTGCCACACAACGAAGGAGGCCAACAAAAGTAGGCAACAATCTCCTCAGGATGGCAAAATGTGGCTCCTCCATCCAAGCAAAGGTCTAGATCATGGATAATCTATAGTGATCAAACAACATCTAGTAAAACAGTTGTTTAAATGTTTGACTACTACATATATAAGTTTCACAGGAAAAATAGATAAAAATCAGTAATTAAAGGTTGGGAGATGAGAAAATATTGGTTGCTTATTGTTTTTGTATTTCTTCCCCAGACTACCAAATCAGTAGTGCTATGCTGCTTGTTTCCATGTGTATCTGTTTCAACAATAAAAAGGAAGATTAGGAAAAAAAGAGAATAATCTATTTAATAATAGTTAGAGGATACCAGGACATTTACCAACATAAATAAAGAGAGCAGAATATATGAGGACCAGGATAAGCTGAAAAGGCACAACACGCCCGTGTAGTTGAAATTGCAGCAAAATACGTCATAGTTTTAACGTACAGTTTTTCCACTGAACCATGTAAAGTTTTTTTTTGGGTATAATACGTGGCTTAGAAATTGCATTATTGGAAACAAACCCAGAGTGCCAAAGACCTTGCACCGATCTATTTGGCCGAGAACTCGGTACCCCTTCCAAAGGACCAAAGGGAATGTCACCATCCTCAATGAAAAAAAAAACTGCAACAAAAATCAGATAAAGCATAAGTCCAACTAAACTGCATCACCGTGTAGCTGTAGCGTTAAGTACATGACTTCTATATTATAGTACTGTTAGAACTAATACTTGGACTCCAGTGTATCTGAGGAATTATGCTACCTCTAGAATAAAACTGCTATATACAATTACAACATTTGCACGTGAAAGCTACTGAACTCAACAAAACTGATCTCCCGATAGATGTGGTAAGCATAAGTAAGATGCATGTTGCAATGACCTCTCTTTTGAGTAAGAGATATAACCTCCAAGTGATCTGGAACTTTATCATCCCCTGGAGCATTGAGATTTCTTTGAAGTTGACATCCATGATCCCTTTCCAATGGCTTCCAGCGTTTTAGCTTTGCAGCAATGCAAGACCTCAATTCACAAACCTACGTTTTGGAGCCTGGTTCAGGTCCTGCAGCCTACGTCCAGAGGCGTCGAGTCAAATAATCAGTAGATGAGAGGCGATGCGCAAGCACCAAATAATTTAAGCCAACAAACTCCATCCCACCATTAATGCCTAATAAATACGAGATGGGATAAATTCCTGTGCCAACCACTTAAAATACGAGAGTGCATTAATTTGATTTAAAAAACATTTTGGATACTGTAAATGCATAGCTTTGTGCTATCTGACATCCTTTAAATGAATGAGGTAATTAGCTATCTATTAAGCTAATTTTAAGTGTCACGAAACAATAAATAACAATATTTGAATGTCACAAAACATTTGAATTCTCAGGCAATGCCTTTACTTCAGTAATATTCTTTGCCAAAGATGAAAGGACAATCTTAAGAGCAGATGATGCAGAGAATGATTGGTTTTACTTTTTAGGCTATCTCCCATTGCCTGATGAGCAGTTTGAGTTGTGCGCTAATTTCCGACCATGCATGAGTCCCTTATGGGTCCATTGTTCTGAGCATTCTGGATCAAGTCACAAAAAAGGCATTCCCTGCAGGAAAAAATTAGACCATTGGGACAGATAGGTTATGGCGGATAAAGCTAAAACGGTGCATACCGAGTTCTTGGAATTAAAAGAGCATCTCCTATGAACTTGCAGGGAAAGTAGAGCATAGTGAGGCCACCGTATAAACTATTTTTCTATAAGATCCAATAGCATAAGCCTATAAGAAAGTGTGAGGTAACCATGTACGTAAACAAAGGATGGAAAGATATTTTGAGAAACAATATTTACTTTATGAGGCGGGTATTCAGGGAACTCTGAGCAATATTCAAGGATCCTGATTTCCTAATAACCATAGCAACAACAATCGGTGTACTCACTGGAACAAGAAGGCAATAATTAAAAATAATAGAAGTATTACTTAATGTGGTTGACAAGGTAATCTGCACATTCTGAACCAACTAAAGCATGGCATTCAAATTCATGACAGGGTTAACCATGTGGGATATGAAACAGATAAAGACTATGGATTCAAGCGGGATGAAGGCACTATCAAAATCACACGACCAACATGTTTGTTATCTTTGTGAGTTCTTCTTAAAGTTACTAATTCTTTAAATTTGACAGATTTAGTGTATAACATTTGGTTTCGGGCCTGCGGGTGGTAAATCCTTTTGCACCTTACGCTTGGATACTGACTAAACAAAATAGAGGGCTAGCCAAGTATTAACCTTTTTTACAAATCAAACGTAGCAATAGCTAATCGAACATATAGTTTGTTTCACTCAAAAAAGGGATTGAACACCATAACATAGCTGCATCATTCAATTTGTATGAGCATATCGAGATAGAATGGTAAGATAAGAAATCTTAAGATCGAGTCCAATTTATACACACAAACTTAGTAATGGATCATAGTGACACCGAACCGAATGAAGTCCCAACCGCAATACAGAACCTCTCGTGAATTGTTGGAGGTCACGGAGAAGCACATGTAAAGAAGCAAACGAAAATCAAATAAGGGAGGGTCGTAGCTAAAACTTGAGCTTGTTAATGTCGGCATGGTGTTGTTCGAGATCAATTTGATGGAGTTGGCGGACCCGTACCATCATGCCAAGAAGCAAGTCGGCATTTGCAAAGACAAGCAAAGACAAAATGAACAATCAAATATTCAGTTATAAAAGTATCCAAAAAAAAAAATTCAGAAGACAGGGCAATTAACTTACACAAAAATAAGGATATGCCCACATCTTTGTATAGCTCATTCCACTTATGAGCCTTGCCACGCCGTCGCAGCTTGTTCGGTCTTCCCCTTAGGCTCCATGCAAGCACAAGATGCGGCCGCCATAGATCTTTGGAGAAAACCCCTATGCCAATAATCTGATTCAAAAATAAATTAGCATGGCTAAGATAGAATTTTAATACACCAATATTTTTTCCACAAACATATATCCGATATGTCAAAATCAAACCCCCGGAAACAGGCACTCCAGTTACATGTGGATAACTTTAACTATATCTTGGAAATCAAATGTCATTCATAAATCATCATTCACATGTCAACTCACAAAGACATTTCCAAAAGGCTTTTTTTTTTGGGTTGGAAGAGTAATTAATTCCATACTTGGTTCATTGGTTATGATGTAGAAGCCCCCCTTTATGCTTGTTTCATTTAGCCTCGTGAAACTTCAACTGAACACGATAAAACATGCGGGTTTTGAAACCTAAAAATAGCCTAACATTCGGTTTTCAAAATTGTTGTGCCGATCTACGGAACTCGAGCAACTGATGATCATAAGTATTATAGATGGACAAATATGTTGAACTACCAAAACCGGAACTAACCATGCATTCCTAGATGTTCCCGGAGAATGCTTACAAACCTGAATTAACCCCCCAAATCTTTGAACATCCGAATATGAAAGCTATCACCAATCGACAACATGCCTAGAAAGAAGATTTTTTTTTTGTGAAAATCAAGTAGAAAACAGCCATATAAATACTTGACCAGATCCGTGGCAATTAGATAGGAAGAGAGAACATAAATGGTACCTCAAGAACTGAATGTAGTCACCCGAATCGATAGGATACTAATCAAATATTTACAATAGATAGCTCATACCTTTTTTTCATCAAAACAAAGGAGCATAATTGGAAGGACTTTTTATCACCATACAATTTTGTATGCACATGTGTGAGAAATTTATGTATAAGTAGAACCATATTTTTCATGTAATAGTTTTAGTGAATTACACATTGACAGCTCTCTTGTGTTTTCAATTCCTTTCTTTATTTAACATGATCTCACATTGATGCGAGGGATTTCTATTGTGTTTTCAATTCCTACTGTGTTTTCAATTCCTAAGATGGAGAGACGCGTAAGAAGGCAAACCTGTAATTTTGTGGCCATTTTATCTTTCTCAAATATATTGTCCGGCATGGTGATGAAAATAAAAGAGCACCGCTTTAAGCCTACATTGAGTAATATAATAAGGTCTCCAAATGTGGATCCATAACAAGGAATCGATATGCTGACTAACCTTGATAAGACTCAAACAAGCGGACATATCACCATCTTGCCGCTTGGTGGACTGGTAGTGTATGTCTACAAAATCATACTTACATGTTTCGAATGTGATCCATGCAGGCATTATACTTTGAAAACATAACCGGATGGCGTGTCATTAGCACTAAAAACAAAATCACCAACAGAAACAACGCAAAAAGAAGTGGGAACATGTCTTAACATCTACAAATATAGATGAAACCTACATCGCAGCGCCATTGTAGGTTAATAGCGTAACAAATGAATCTTACCTCATAGCCAAGAGTAGCTAAAGAAGGCGGCAAATGGCGTAAGCCTTTGCAATCTTCATAGCTTGCCGTTCTCCCCTGTTTTCATACCTTGAAAACTAAGGGCAAAGGAGTCATGGTGGCGCTAAACTATGCATATACCTGAACTACATTATTTTCCACTATTGATCCTTACCTCTTTATGATCTAGAAGCGGGCGTCTTCAACCCATGTCACATGGTAAAACGTCGGCCAGTCAATACAATTCAGCAGTAGCACATGTTTTTAAACTTTTGAACAAGACACACGATGCATACCTTCATCTCGCTTTGGACAGTTCATGCCAAGACTTGACATATGCCTCATCGGTTTCATAGCAGCTGAAAATTAAGCGGTACTTTTCCCATTCTTAATACTCGTCAACATCCTGCCATCCAAATGAGAGAAGCAATATACGTGACTTGAAGGAACAACAATGACTGCAATCCCATTGTCTCTGCACAAAATGAAGTAAAAGGAACTAAGAAGCAAATGGATGAAACCATGGAAGAATAGATTAGACATAACATATCGGTGCCCTTCGTTCATGTAAAAAGGACAGCGCCTCAAGGGCATCGTACCTAGGGTTTCCAGAGCACAGCCAACACACGGAGGAGAGGGAGCAGCGGCGGCGAAGGAGAGCCATACTGGCAAATACGCCGGTGTGGAGGGAGGAGGGTAGCCACACCACGCTGCCCCGGGCCAAGGACGGCAGCTGCCGTCCCCATGGCTGCAGCGGGAGAGGGAGCGAGCGGGAGAGAGATAGGGAGAGGAGGAGGAGGAGGAGGGCACGCTGGGAGAGAGGGGTTAGAGGAGGGCGCCGCAGGGGGAGGAGGTGGGATCGCCGCCGCCGCCGCGCCGTGGTTGCTGGTCGCCGTCGCCCGTGTCCGCGTGGGAGAGAGACGGGAGACGCTCGGGGAGAGACGCAGCGAACGATTTTTTTTTTTTTTTTTTTTTTTTTACCGAGACTGAGGGACGGTATATATTTGGGTCAAAACAGTAGCAAGAACAAGATCCAGACATCCAACCCCGAGATCAAACGGTGAAAA